>CAKNXH010056858.1:20478-44999 GCA_932178445.1 Andricus quercusramuli
TTAGACATTTTCTTACGATTTTTTACCGTAAGGGAAGGTGGCTCTTCACTCATGTACGTAATTTTTGCAAATTCGAAAAAACTTCCTCCTGAAGCTTATCTTTTTAGTTATAAATTTTATCATTTGGTTGAAAATTGAAATCTTTTCCTATAATATTAACCTTTTGTTCAAAATTTACATTATGTTGCCGATAAGTCAACTGAAATATTTTTTGGACGAAAAATATTTTTTCTGAAAATTTGTCTTTTTAATGTAAAATTTCATCTGTTTTAGTAGAAATACTGCATCTTTCTTGGACAAAAACACAACTGTTTTGTTGAAAATTCAATTATTTTCTATAAAATTTACTTTTTGTTCAAAATTTGTATTTTTCTGTAGAGAAGTCTATTGAAATCCTTTCTGGATGAAAATTCAGCTTTTTTTGAAAATTTTTCTTTTTGATTTGAAAATTCACCTGTTTGGTTGCAAATTTAATAATCTTGTTAAAAAGTGACACTTTTGGGTTAAAAATTCAACTATTTAGCAGAAAATTTACTTATGGTTTACAATTCTTATTTTGGTATTGGAAAGTGAACCGGAATCTTCTTTGGATGAAAATTTAAATATTTTTCTGAAGTTTTTTTTTATTTCGTCTGTTTTATAAGAAAATTGTATCTTTATTGAATAAAAATGCAAGTGTTTGGTTGAAAATTCAACTATTTTGTTGAAAAGTCATACTTTTGGTTGAAAATTCTACTGTTTTGTTGAAAATTTGACTATTTCGTAGAAAATTTACTTTTTGTTTGAAATTCATATTTTGGTGTCAGAAAATGAACCGAAAGCTTCTCTGAATTAATGTTCAATTTGAAAAAAAATTTTGTCTTTTTTTATTAAAAATTCATCTGTTTTTGTACAAATTCAATTTTTTTATTTATCTTTTTGATTTATAAATTCATCCGCTTTGATAGAAATTTCTTTTTTTTAAATGAAAATGCAACTTTTTGATCGAAAATGATTAACTTTGTTAAGAGACCATTTTTTTTGAAGAATTACATTTTTCGTTGAAAATTCATCTCTTTGGTTGAAACTTTACCTATTTTGTTAGAAATTTATTTTTTTGATTAAGGGCTCATGTTTTTGGTTAAAAATTTAACTGTTTAGTGGAACAGTCTTTTTTTTTGCTAAAAATTAATTTTTGAACTGGAAACGTAACTTTTCATTATTTTAAGACTGATCTTTTTTAGTTGAAAATTTGTCTTTTTTGGTAAAAAAAATATTTTTTTAAGGTTCAAAATTCCATTTTTGCTGTGTAAATAATATGCATCACATTCGTGGGGAAATAATTTTTTGCTGGAGTCATATTTTTCGTTTGTAAATTCAATTTTTGTAGAGAAAATTCGTCTTTTGGCTTGAAGGTCCAACGATTTAGGTAAAATTTTCTTTCTTAAGTGAAAAATCTTTATTTGTTGACAATTCATCTTTTTGATTTGAAAAAAAACTTTTTTTTGGGTATAAATTGCATGCTTTTTGATTGAAATATAAACTAAGACAGTTGTTGGGAATTTTTATTTTTAGGTTGAAAATTCAACTAGTTTGTTAAAAAATGAATTATTTTATCGAAGATTCAGGTATTTTGTTGAGAAGCCATCTTTCGCAGTAGAAAAGACATTTTTTTGTTTGAAATTAATTAATGAATTTGCTATTATTGTTTTCAAGTTTTGAAAACCTTCTGAAAAAGATACGCAATTGTACTGAAACGTACGTCAAGCATGGAAAAAGAAACTTTTTTAATAACAATTTCTGAGTTGAAAAATGTTTTTGGCTAAATTTTTATTTAATTTCATGTGGACCGTAAAACATGAAAAATGTATTCATTACAGTTACTAGATAAGTTGATTTTTTAACAAAATACATGAATTTTTAATCAGATAGTTGATTTTTCATAACGAAAATGACTATTCTTAACAAAAAATTTAATTTTCAATAAAATAGTTGAATTTTTTGACTAAAATATTTTGACTTTCTACTCAAAGAAACAAACCGATTTGAAACAGAATAATTAAATTTTCAACCAAAAAGGTGTATTTTCAACTAAAATTATGAATCTTCAACCAAACAACTCAACATTGAACAAAGTAGTTTGTTTTTCAGACAAAAAGTTACATTTTCCACCAGAAGAAAAGAATTTTCAACAAAATAGCTGAATAGTTCTTAATCCGTACTATGGATCAACTTCTTGAAAGAAAAGTGACCAATGTTGTACTTTCATTTTTAAAAGTGGCACTAGTGACTTCATATCAAAACAGTGACTAAATAGTTATTCAAGAAAAAAGTGACTGTGGAAAACCTGATTATTTTTGACAAATCCCTAAAGTTCTCCTCACAGAAATTTCCTGACTTTTGCAAGTTTCAGATCAAAATGATACCATCAGATTGTAGCTGACCTGCGGCTACCCTTAGGAAATAGGAGACACTGTGAAGTCTGTAGGTGATTTTGTGTCAAAATTTGGTCAAATGTGGTTAAAAATACAAAAATCTGAGACACAGGTTCAGTACTGACCTACAACTTGTAGATATCCAACTTGGCTAATCATCGGAACCGTATTGACTTGACACATGTAGTACCCTCTGTCTTGTTGCTCTACACTGCGGATGTTCAGTTGCCACGTTTTGTGGTTGTCGTTGGTGACACTGAACCTCGGTATTTTGGCAACCACATGTTTGTGAATAGTCACCAGCATCTGTCGATCCACGTGGATCCAAGCAACCTGAAACAGATAAAGATAAGGGAATGTGATAATGTTATCGAGGATTTCCGTCTATGCTCGTAGGGAAGATCTAACAGGAAGATGCTCATCTCGACAGAAACGTGGTGTTGGTCGAGATCGTCCAGAATTTAATGGTGCAAAGAGAAGATGAAAAATTGTGGAAGGCTGCTTAGCGAGATAGCGGTTGCATATTCATTTCCGACACGGGTTTGGTAGAGAGTGCAATATAAAGCTCACCATCCACCCACTACAGTGTTTCACACTGCAAGTATACAGTATACATCTATCGTAGAGGCCCTTCTCGTTTCCGTTTCGCCAAGCATCTGGCAAAGAATCTGACGTTATTTTACTACTCTGCCGGAAATTCGCGAGAATATGATTCTGGCTTGTCTTCTGGAAAATCCTTGGCGGTAATGGTTGGAACTTTATGGTACTAAAACTGGTAACTTTTCCGTTCTGCACGCGTGGCTGCTGAAGAAGCCAAAAAAAGACTATGATAGCTTCTTTTGTTCAAGTTTAAAGAAATCAAATCGCAGTCAATCTTGAGGTATCGGAAGCTTGATTCAATCTTCCATTTATTATCAAAATGACCCAGTTTTGAGAATTAGGAAAATGTACGAGCCAAATTTCACGATCCTAGTATAACTATCATAATTTTAGTTAGATTAGAAATGGTGCTAAAGCGATGTTGTTTGTCTGAGTAAAATAAGTTTATATAAATAATACATGTAGATGGTAAAAAGAAACTGAAATACTTCAGACCAAAAGTAGATTTTGATGCTATAAATCCTTTATTTCTGCCAACGTTTCGGAAACTTTGTCGTTTTCCTCTTCAGGACGTTAAATTTCAAAATTCGTCAAATATTCGTCAATTAATTATAAAAATCATCTTCCTCCTCACATCTCTATAAATATGAAATAATAATTAGTTTTTATAATATTAATTTGAATAGAAAATACATTCTTTTTTAGGTTAGAAATTTAAATTGAGAAATTTACCTTTAAGGAGCTTCATTTTTGGTAAGAAATTTTGTTTAAATTTTGAAAAATTTAAATTTGTTTACAAAAATTAATAAATTGATACTGATAAAAACATTTTAATTCTAAAATTGACTTAGTTAAAGAGTCAAAGACTCCCCAACTGTTTTGCTCCATTTTTGCAAGGAGAAAAATTGAGAAAGATAGTAAGAGAGGAAGAGAATTCTTAACAAGGATAGAAATTAGCAACGACGTATCAACGATTTATAACATAAGGTACTATAGTTTCTATGTAATTCTAATTACAATATTAAATTTTGAAAGAATTCCAATTTTTAAAATTAGACATTATACATTGTTATTGAAATTTAAAATTATTAATAATACTAATTAGTTGAATGTATAGCTATATAATATGATAAAAAATTTTATTAGAAAAATTCATCAATTTTGAGTTTTAAATATTTTCTTAAATTAGAGAATCCAAAATTATATTATATATTGGACTATAAGTATTGAGATCTGGAATTGTATTCAAACAATTATTGCTGTTTTTTTATAAAAAACATTTCTGCTATTAATCTTTTAAATTCATTAGGTTCATGATGTAAAATTTTGTCTAAAATTATCATGATGTTCTTTTATTCTTGTAGCAAGTAATCTGCTAGTTTGACCCACATAACATTTTTCACAATTCAAACATTGAATTTTATATACTACATCAGTAAATTGCAAATTTTCTAATAAATCTTTTCCTAATTTCATGAATTTATTGGATGGTTAGAGAGAAAATTTAAATATCTACCAAAATAAGTATTTTTACGAAACCAATCAGTGATGATATTACCTGTATCAGTTTTTATAACTTTAATATTTAAAAACGAAATAGAATTATTATTTTCAATTTCATGTGTAAATTTAAGCCTTGGATGATAAGAATTAAATTGATTTAAAACGTAAATTAGTTTATCCTTAGGTAATATAATGAACGTATCATCAACATATCTAAAGTATGTGTGTAAAGAAAAATTCAAATTTTTTATTACATTTGATTCTAAATCTTGCATAACTAAATCAGCTAATGTTGGAGAGATAGGAGAACCCATAGGTGTTCCAAATATCTGTAAAAATTGTTTTTAATTTAAAAACTGTTCCATTAAGAATTTAATTCCCTCTTCAAATTCTTCAATTGGTAATTCTGTATAGTTTTCTATATGAATCCATCTACTTAAAATACTATTGATAACTAAATCAAGTGGTACATTTGTGAATAATGAAGAAACGTCTAATGAAACCATAATATGATCAGATGGAATTGTTTTATCAATTATTTCATTTTTAAATTCAGAAGAATTTTATACTTGATATTTTGGTACTATAAGTGCTTTTTTAAGAATATTATTAAAAATATTAGCCATTTTATAAGTAGGTGAGTTAATTAGTGAAACTACAGGTCGAAGTGGACAATTCTCTTTATGAACTTTAGGTAATCCGTAAATTCTAGGAATGTTAGTATCATGAACTAAAATATCTTTTCTTAATAATTCTTCACCTAAATATCCATTAATTTTCCAAGAATTTAACAATTTAAATGTTTTATTTTTTAATTCTTTTTCTGGGTTTTCATTTAATTTTTCATAAGTTTTGGTATCATTTGATAATTCTAGCATTTTTTTATTATAAGATTCCTTTTTAGTATTACTGTTACGTTACTTTTATCTGCATGAGTTATTAGTAATTGTTTATTAGCTTTAATAAATGTTTGTATATTATTAATGTTTTTTGCTAAAATTCTATCAACTTCTGTAATTTTATCATTCTGTAAAAAATTATTTGCTGTATTAATTATTCTGTGTCTTAATAAGTCACGGTCTTCAATATTTTCAATTAATCTAATATTTGACTCTATATCTTTAACCATATTCAAAATTATATTGCTTTTGTTTGTTAAAAAGGAAGAACTAAATTTATTCCCTAACCTTAAAATGTCATTAACATTGTCTGGAATATCAACATTACTAAAATTTATTATCCAAGGATCTTTAGTATCACAGTTATTTATATCTTTATGCTTATTTATGTTGATAGATACTTGAACATTAATTTTAATTTTAAAATTATGAAGTTTTTTATTCAATCTTTGTTCTTATTTTAAATTATTTTTTGAGGTATTTAATTGCATTTCTGAAATGTTTGTATATATATTGGTAGGTAATGAATTTCTTAAATTTATTTTGATATTGTTGAAATTTTGTTTTAAATATTTGAAATGGATATTTAAGTCTTTTATTTCATCATCAAGCAACCGATGTTCTAAAGATTCTACTATGAAATTAACATGGTTTTTTGCACTGTTACTGAAAAATTGTAAATTTCTAACATTCCTAGTAGCATTGATAATATTCTTCGGTAATAAATTGTGAAACCTACAATTGACAAGAAATGATTCTCTAGTTTTTAAATTATTAATTCTCTTGTTCAAATTGATGAAGTTTTTAACATCTGTAAAAGAATTTGGAAAACTATTTTTGATTTCGTTGAAATACATATTGCTGTGAAAAATGATTATTATAAAAACTTAAATTACTTAATTTAATTACTAACAATTACATGCGTTGAAATAACATCTTATTGAAAAATTGATGCATTAATAAGTTAAATTTACTTTCGTAATAATTGAACATTTGATCACATGAATCCTTTGTAATTGACGGTGTTAGAATTCGATGACATGAATCCTTAGTGATGATAAACTTCGAAAAAATTTGTCAATAACGATATGATAAAATTATGTCGAAAAAATAATATTAGTTAGATTAGAAATGGTGTTAGAGCGATGTTGTTTGTCTGAGTAAAATAAGTTTATATAAATAATACATGTAGATGGTAAAAAGAAACTGACATACTTCAGACCAAAAGTAGATTTTGATGTTATAAATCCTTTATTTCTGCCAACGTTTCGAAAACTTTGTCGTTTTCCTCTTCAGGACGTTAAATTTCAAAAATTTAAAAAAAGTTATAAAAACTGATACAGGTAATATCATCACTGATTGGTTTCGTAAAAATACTTATTCTGGTAGATATTTAAATTTTCTTTCTAACCATCCAATACAACATAAAATTTCGATAGTAAACAATCTTATTGATACAGCTTTAAAATGATCAGATAAATCATTCCACAGTTCTAATATAGAATTTATTAAAAAAAACTTTATACTTAAATAATTACCCAACAGAATTTGTTCAAATACATATTGATAATGAAATTAAAACAATTACAGACTCTTTATCCAACCAAAATAATACAACAATAGTTAGAAATTCAAATTTTAAACCAATAGTATCAATTTCTTATTATGGTAAGTTATCTTTTGAAATTAAAAGAATTCTAAATGATTTTAATATTAAAACAAATTTTAGAATTGATTCTAAACTCGACAAATTCATAAAATTAGGAAAAGATTTATTGGAAAATTTGCAATTTACTGATGTAGTATATAAAATTCAATGTTTGAATTGTGAAAAATGTTATGTGGGTCAAACTAGCAGATTACTTGTTACAAGAATAAAAGAACATCATGATAATTTTAGACAAAATCCAAAAAACCATAAAGTCATAGCAAAACATCAGGTTGAAACTGGACATTTGATTGATTGGGATAATGTTATTGTTTTACATCATGAACCTAATGAATTTAAAAGATTAATAGCAGAAGATGATTTTTATGATTAATTGACGAATTTTTGACGAATTTTGAAATTTAACGTCCTGAAGAGGAAAACGACAAAGTTTTCGAAACGTTGGCAGAAATAAAGGATTTATAACTTCAAAATCTACTTTTGCTCTGAAGTATGTGTTTCTTTTTACCATCTACATGTATTATTTATATTATCATAATTTGTATACTGAATGTAGATCATTTAGTCAAATGCTGCAAATCACTTTGATCCAACTTTGAGATCAAGAACAAGATCAAGATTAGGATCAAGATCAGGATTTCCTCTGATTTAATATAATCACTTTTGTATTAACAGTGAATTCCAGTTGATCAATTTGATCTCGGAATTAGATCAAAATGGTATGAAATAATTTTAGACGGATTTTGTATTTGATCAGAAAATTGCGCATCAGAATGATCTGATTCTCAAGATCAAAAATTGCCTTTCATGAATTTTCAGGAGTCACTTTTTGAAGGTAAAGAATTGACATTTTTCTCCTTCCCTGAAATTCAAGGTTTTCTAAAACATTCCTTGTTGGATCTATGGTGTTGTAAATCGTCCAGAATTGGAAGTCAAAATCAATTAAATCTACAGAAACACTTATAACAATAAAAAATCATAATTTTGAAAAATTCTCAAAATTATGATCTTGATAATGATTTTTGTCTTGGTTGGAAATTAATTCTTTCATTTGAAAATTTACCTATTCCAGTTCAAGATTCATCTTTTCAGTTGACGATACATGTCTCCAGATGAAAATCCAACTACTTTTTGTTCATAATTAATCTTTTTGTATTAAAACTTTTCTTCTTTCGTGGGAAATTAAATAATTTTGATGAAAAATCATTTTTTTTCAAAATTTAACCTTTTTGTTACAAATTCGCATTTTTGAGTTGAAACTTCAACTATTTGGTTGGTATGTAAAGTTTTTGTTGAAAATTCATATTTGCGGGTTCAAAATCTAATGAGCTTTTTTGGCTTGAAAATTCATCAAGTCAATTTATTTTTTCCTTACTTGACTAAAAACTCTTTCTTTGTTTAAAAATTCCACTATTTTATTGAATATTCGTCTCCTTTGTTTAAAAAATGTATCTCTGTTGGTAGATCTCTTTTGATGGAAATTTTGAAATTGCTACCAAAAGACAAACATTTTCAAACCAGAAAGAGTTCTTTTCAACAATAGTGAAATTTGTATCCAAAGAAAGATTTTAAAGTCAAAAAAGCAGAATATTTAACAACAATTTTAATTTTTAAGCCCAGGCAATTTAAATTTTGTACCGCAAATATTTTTTTTCAACAGAATATTTAAATTTTCATTCAAATAATAGAAATTTTGATAAAAAAAGATGAACACTCAAACAAAAATGTAATAGTGCAGATTTCTCGACCAAGATTCTCAACAACATTTGTATTTATTTTTATAGTTTTATATTGTATTATATTGTCATTGAGAATAATAATTAGTACAAAGAATGCATCTTTGAAGACAATTTTCAATTTTAAATTTTCACCTTTTTTATCATATACAACAGTAGCATATTAACTATTTAAAAAAAAATTATTAAAAATCTTGGTCAAAAAGTCTGTACTATCATATTTTTGTTTGAGGATTTATCTTCCTTGCTTAAAATTTTTTATTATTTAGTTAAAAATTTAACTATTTTTGTTGAAAATTGAACAACTTTGAAAAAAGTCATTGGGTTTGTGGAAAATTAAACTTTTCTTTTAAAAATTCACCTCCTTGGGTTGAAAATTCAACAATTTTAATAAAAAGTGAATTTTTCGTTAAAAATTCACATTTGCGGGTTTAAAATTCAATTCGCCTTATTCGCTTGATAATTTATAAATCTAGTTAATTTCCGGCTCTTTCAAATAAAAAATCTTTCTTTGCTTGAAAATTCAACTCTTTTGTTGAAAATTCTTTTTTTTTTTTAATTTATTTCTTTTAGTAGATCTCTTTGGCTATATATCTTGAAATTGCCACCAAATGAGATACATTTTCAAACCAAAAAGAGGAATTCCCAAAAAGATTTGAATTTTTACTCGAGAAAAATTTTTCACTCATGAGAGAAAAAAAAACAAAAAGAAATTTTGAATCTTCAATGCAAGGATAACTACGAAGAATGTAGCCTTGAAGACAAATTTTTCATTTAAATTTTTCAGTACACTTTTTTATAATATACAACAGTAGTTTATTAAACATTTGAAAAAAATTTGTGAACAATTTAGGTCAAAAAGTCTGCATTATTATATTTTTGCTTGAGGATTCATCTTTCTTGATTAACATTTTCATTATTTGGCAGAAAAATTAATTATTTTTCCGCCAAAAAAGTGTTAAAAAATTAATTAAACAATTATCTTACCGACATAATAATTTACAAAATAATAATTTTAGAGTTTCAAATTAGATTAAAATCAAATTCTAAATGCTATAAAGTCCAATACTCAAGTTAATGTATAGAAATCCTGAAAATAAAAACAAGATTCCAATGACAAAATTTGGACAACCACCATAAAATGCTCCTATTGTAATTAGAAAAGAAAACTTTCCTTCGGGCAAAAATAAAAAAGAGGAAATGAAAATGAAAATGCAACCAACCAAATCCACTTTCTTCTCTTTTTCTATTTCTTTCGTCTTTTTATTTTTATCATTATCAAGTCATAATACAAAAACATTACATAGTGATTTGATAATGATAAAAATGAATGAGACGAAAGAAATAAGAAAAGAGAAGGAAGGGGATTTTGTTGATCGCCTTTCTTGTTTTTCTTTCCTCTTTTTTATTTTTGTCCAAAGTATTTTTTTTTTCTGTAAAAGTTTTTTTTTTCAAATTACAATGAGAGCATTTTACGGTGGTATGTCTGACATATTTCGCAAATTCAAATCTACTAATGAAACAAATGTACAATCCGTACAATGTATAATTTGCAAATTAATTATCAAACTGAATCTCGTGTCATTTTTATAGAATATTTAATGAAAACCACTTTAAAGCAGATTACATTTTCTGAGACAAAATTACATTACCCGTGTGGAAATTTTGAGTTGGCCCCTGCGAGGGCCATCGTAATTTGCCCTTTTACTACGTTGGCCCTACGTTGGCAAACAACGAAGGGCCCACATAGTTTCGACATGCTCACCTTCGAAGGCCCCATATAGGCTGCCCACGGAGGGCCAATGAGGTGGCCCTCTGTAGTGCCCAGCGAAGCCCCATATAAGGCCCACATAGGCCCTAAAGTAGTTTTCCCCTTTATTGCCCTGCAAGAGCATTTTTAAATTTTTTTAAATTGAGTTCAATTCAGAATCATTAGCGGTTCTACAAAATTAACATATTATTATCTACAAAACGTCTTTTGCCAAAAGTAATAAGTGCAAAATAAGAATTTTATTTCATACTTATTACTTTTGATTGAAGACGCTTTGTATATAATATTTAGTTAATGTTTTGAAATCGGTAATGACTCTGAATACCATTCTTATTTTTTTAAAAAAAAGCTGCTATTATAATGATGGCGTTCGAACTTTTTGATCTTATCTTTCTGCCTCCATCCCAATCTTTCGAACCTCTAAGCACAGTTCCTACGTCTGTAGAAAATGCTTTTCCAGTAAGGTCCTTCCCCTCCTTATTCACATGTAGTAATTTTAAAGCGGCTATAAAAATAATAAGAATATTTAGATTTGATAAATAATACTATGACAATATTAATACTGAACGAAGCTAGATATTTTTTACATGAAATCTTACCAACCAAACATCGATACATTGCAGTTCCAGAAAACGTTTGCGTAGGATTAATAATAGGGGAGGCCTCATCGTGAATGGCGTTTATTCACTATTTTTAAATAGAAATCATACGAATTGGTTGTTTTAACCTCAAAAGCACCACGTGGAGAGAAGGCGAACGCGAAGTGGTGTCGAAGGGAATCATTGGACCATGGAACGGAACGTAACACCCGGAATCGAACCGGATCGAGAATCCAGTCAGCCAATGAGATGACAGGAATGACTGCGGAAGTTGGCGCGAAATTACAATTGAAATGTATATTTCCTCCGAATCATTATTTATAGAATTGAATTATAATCAATTGAAATATTTCTACACTAAAATTAGTATACTCAAAACAAAAGAAAACTATAAAAAATAAACTGGTGACATTTTCAGAATGCCAATTGTTCATACATTACATTCCTAATTGTAAAAAAGTTATTATTTGTTATCAAAATTTAATACTATGAACGGTAAATATAGCCTTTTTGGCCTGATCGATATTTTTCACATCTAATTTTATTTAAATTTTTCTTATCCATGTTTTCTTTCGAAGAATCACTACTTCTCATTCACCATAACAGACCATCAACATTTTTGACTTGAAAAAGCGCAATTGGGACCTCTGAATGTCATTCTTTCTGAGCACCCTCGCCACGTACCTCACTAGTATCTCTCAAACTTTACAGGTTAGGTAACCATCTGACTGCAGTCCGCACTGTATGACAGCTGATCGGTGATCATAGTCATAGGTGACTGATCGGTATTCTGAACACTCTAATATATCTTTGCTCTAATCCTCCTAATGTGTATGAGTCCGCGATCCGCAGTATTGGCTGGCCTTTCAACGTTTTAATGTTTTTGACGTGATCAAAACAATGGTCAGCAACCATTTTTTTGTGAAAATTTTATAAAAACCTAACCTTTGTATTTAGTCATTTTTGGCTTTAGAATTTAGCTGCATAATGGAGAATGTTTCTATATGTTCGACAATCCCAAAGAAGGTAAACAAGATTATGATAAAACTATTTTTTTGGATTTTTTCTAATAATTTAATCATTGTTTTTGGACTAATTTTTGAAGTTTTTTTGTTTTCCTTGGTGATTGGACTTGGAATTTTTTGTAGAAAAACATAAAGGGGCAGACATGTAGGCCCCTGCGAGGGCCCAGCTGGGCGTTTCCACAGTGGGCCGCCTTTGTGGGGCCTCTAGAGGGCCACGAATTAAAAGAGGCCAAGCTGGGCAGTTTCCACACGGGTATCCGCTGGAAATAATGTAAAAAAAATTTATACTCCGAGGTAGTTAGAAATTACTTGACAAATTTGATATCCTTAAATAATTTCTACAGCAGGCCTTTTTATTATCATTAGTGGAAAAAAACTAATTAACGTTAAAATTATCAATACGTCACTATATTGCATTAAAACTTTTGCTCGAAGTGTGTTTGAAAATATAGAAACATGAAAAATAATAATATATTATTACTTGTCGATTTTTTTCAAAATCATTTTTGAATTAAATAGAGTAAGGAAGTGTCCAGGCTTTGGTGAACATACATTTTAAGTGTGAATCACTCTTTTTTTTCTTTTTTTTAAGTAAGAACTTGTAAATACGATATATTTGCCCCATGCAATGTTTTCTACTTAAAAGTTTCACAATATTGTCTTGTATTTTCTTCTCACTAAAGTTCAAAATATTTCAACAAGGGCCTACTCTTATCAAACTTTTCCATTTGTCACATTTCTTGTTCGCATTATGACCTTCTTTCAATTAATATTAGGAAAAAAATTCGGTAATTATTGTTATTGCTCCTGCAATTTTTAAATTAAAATATCACATCAATACAAAATTCATATTATTGATTCTATCTATTTTCTAAAATGACAAAGAAGAAACACCAAGATAATATTTTTTTTAACTGATGTTTGTATCTTAACTTCAGAAATAATAGGGAAGAGTCTTTGAATTTATTTACAATTTCAATTATTTAAAATTTTGTTTCTTATTTTGCACTGATTTTAATTTTCAGCCAACCTGAAAAATGTATCTTTTCAATCAAATATTATTACAATTCATTATATGAATTGATATTTCAACAGATGTATTTTCATTGTATTTTTTTCGTAATTAAAAGAAAGTGTGCATCCGATGAAAAATGTTGCTGTCAATTAACTTAATTTTCTTAATTCATCTGTTCTCAACAAACAAAAATTACAAGATAACTAAAATTTTTCTCCAGCAATACAATTTGTTAAAGAAAACCCTAGCATAATTTTCCTCAAAGTAGATAAGGGTAATGTAACTGTTGCAATTGATAAATCACAATATAAGGAACGAATGATTAATTTATTTGAATGTTAAATTTATTTTCAGACAAAGCTAAACTCCACCACAGAAAAATCTAATAACATCATCATCAATAGATGGGATCTTTAAGCTTAGTAGTTTCTGCCATAAATAGTCCCACTGCCAAATTAGCCAAATTTCTTTAAGATCATTTACGATTAATAACAGGTAAATCATTAATTTAGCTTTAGAAGGTATTAAAAATGAATGAGACTTGATTGCTTCTAGGACCCTAATTCCCAGAAATGAATTTTTAAATGCAATAGAATTTTGCCTTGGATCAAGTTATTTGGAATTTAATAATAAAAATTACAAACGAATAGACGGATTAGCTATGGGTTCTTCTTCATCACCAGCAATAGCTGATGTTTTGATGGAACAACTGGAATTAGATTGTTTATCTCCACTCAGTTTCAACAAACCTTTTACACAAAAGGTATGTTGACGATATTTTCATGATCATTCCTAAACATAAACTACCAGAAGTTTTGGAGATTTTCAATAGCTTCGATTCTGATCTTAAATTCACGTTTGAAAAAGAAGTTAACTTCACACTAAATTTCTTAGACATCTCAGTTAAAAGGACTAACAATGACACTCTTTTAACAAATTGGTATCACGAAGAAACCTGGTCTGGTACATACTTACAATTTTTATCACAACATCCGTGGTCTCAAAAGAAAGGGATGATTTTTGGACTTATAGATAGAGCCATCAAATTATCTTCTCCACAATTTATAAATCATAACATTCAACTAATACGAAAAACTTCGATTAACAACGGCTACACACTCAACTCAATTAATAGATTAATTAAAATCAGAATTGACAAAATTTATAATTCAGGTAACAAAATAGACTCACCACTTTCCTAAACCTTCACTGTTATTCCAAATTAATATTGTTTACGGTTTTAACTGTTTATACTGTGACTGTTGTTATATTGGTCATAATTCTAATGGAGATAATATCACGGCACTCGAAAGACACATAATTTAAACAGGTCATGACTTCGATTTTCAACATCCAACAATATTAGCTTCAGAGAAAAATTTGAACAAACCCCGTACTATTGAATCTTTTTACATTAATGAGGAAAAAATGTGTTAATCTCAGATACGACAACTCCAAACCACTGGATTTTCATAGTCTATTATGTACATAAAAATTTCTATATCCAGTTTATTGTTTACAAACAGTTTTATATTTGAGAGTTAATCACATTATTCTGATGGAGGAATTTATATTGACAACATTCATACACAAGGATATTTTGTCTTTCAATCGCCAATTTTTCACATGATGTTCAGGCTTGAAAAGGGACCACACTGCATGCGAAACGAACGTAGCCACTCTTTTAAATTCTACATGTCTTTATTACTTGGACCTTAGGCACCGAAAACTTATTTACATTTTACAATAAGAGGTCGAAACTGATGAGAAATGTTCCAAGGAAGTTATGCTCATTTATAATATCCGAATCATCTGTTTCAAACAGAAAAACTTTTTTCATCGACATAATTTAAAGTTGAAGCAGGGATAGAAAAGACTTTTAGATCATAAATTTTTACAATTTTAAAATTTTTTTTTAATTTTTACAATTTCTGTAAAGATATCATTAAGCTGAGAAAGGAATAGAATGTGACGGAACTTTTCCACTTCCCTTTTCCAGCTCGAAAAATTATCATTTCCAATACAAAATTTGATTCGACTTCGTATTTCAAACAGTTTCTGTATTATTTTTGTGAGGGATGGTTAGCGGAATAAATAAGGCACACTTATGCACATTATTAACTATTTATTATTAAATATCGAAGGATCGTGATACAATGCTTAACGCTGCTCAAACGAGACTGTCTTCTGGTTCAGAGGAGGGCGCGCTAGTTGACCCCTTAGTAGCGACATCTATAAAATATTTTACAATATTCCTAATTTCAAATATTCATTACAGTTCGGCCATTCTGACAACAGTTCGCCCTAGAACAAAACTGAAAGGGGTCGAAGTACAATTATAGTCAGATTAACTTATATCGCCTTTTATAATGAGATTACAAAACAATGAACGAAATCTGGAACCTATTTCGAGATAACAAAAATTAATCTGGACACCAGGGCTTTAAATAAGATGCCTCCCAAGCTCCTGTATACGGTCTTTGAGTAACTTGGAAGTTCTCAACATCTTTCAAAACGTAGCGATTGTTTCTCAAAACCCAGTGTATTTCGTAGGGACTCTTCCAACGCGGAATAATTTTCTTTGGAACCCCAGGTGTCCAATCGTAGTTTGTTATGACAACATAATCGCCTACATTATACTTATATGCTTCTTTTCGCTTTTTATCAAAGTGTTCTTTATAATACTTTTGTAACTTCTTGATCTTATCTTTCGCTTTTGATCTAAGTTCCTCTAAGTCGCGTACTTCTCCTTCGGAACTAGCTTGCTCTAAAAATTCACCAATAGTATCAATGAGTTTACCTCTTTGATTCGCACTGAAAAGAAGCTTGCGTGGTGTTTCTCAAGTAGATTTATGAATAGTGTTATTTAAAGCAAACTCGGCCTCTGACATCAATTTGTACCAATATACACCATTCGCTGGTTCCGTTAATTTTGCCAACATAGAGCCTAACACGCGGTTTACTCTTTCTACTTGCCCGTTAGCTTTAGGGTATGCTGTTGCAACCTTGATATAAACAATGTTATTGTCGCGCGTGAAGATTTGAAATTCCTCAGATGTGAAACAGGTACCCCTATCTAATATCAAGGTTTTAGGTCTACTGTAACTATCAAAATGTCCAACCAAACATTTGATCTTTTCTTTTGATTCTGTTGTTTTTACCGGACACAATTTGGTAAATTTCGTGGAACTGTCCACTACCGGCTATATGTGCTTTTTCGCAGTGTAGCTCCTATCAATCGGACCAAAATGGTAAATGTGATACGTTACGACCGGAATTTCTCCTTTAGGGATTGGATTTAGATATCCCTCCTTCCTACCCGTGTTTGAAGAAAATGCAATGCATTTGAGACAATTAGCATTATAAATCTTAACCTTATCTCGTAATCCGGGGAACCAATAATTCCTAAGTATCGCTTCAGTAGTTTTCTTGCAACCAAAATGACCTAATTCATCGTGGTATTTTCTCATCACGTGGTGTTCAATTTTTTCCGGCACGTAGAATAATATTTTGTCATCACATTTACGGTAAATCACCCCGTTTCTCATTTCATACAAACGGTCATCAGATTTTTTAAGTTTATCACGCAACTCACAGATTTTTGCTTCGCGAATTTGACTAACAATCAAGTTGGCCTCGAAACTGTTTTTTTTGAAAATCATCACCGAGTAAATTCGACTTAATGCATCCAGATATATTACCAGGATTGAAGTTAAAAGGACGGTCGTTCGTGAGTATCAGACTAAGTTCCATATCCACATTAGGAAGCTCTGGGCGCTTTGGAGGTATATACTGATTTGCATATGATTTTCTAACAACAGCTTGAGTTTTGAAATCAAATTTAGGGTTAATATTAAGAGATTCAGTGATTTCCTTTAATTCACTATCAACTTTAATTGACAAAATTTCTTTGATAGCTCGTTCTTTATTATTGCTATCACGGGAAATCAGTTCTAATCCAAAACTATTTATTACATCACGGCCTAAAAAAACTGAACTTTTGATGGTCGAATCGGGTACAGTAAATACTGGCATATTTTTACAAATATAATCATCCATTTTTATGTTCGCACTCACCAATACGAAGAATGGTAAACCACTATCATTGATGTCTTTATACTAACTATTCTTTAAATCTTCAGAACCGAGAGCCACCTCCGGCACGAACGACTTCTTCATAAAACGGATGGGACTAGCCGTATCGAGAAGAGTGTCCAACGATCGCTCAAATTTTCCGTCTGCAAAGCTGATCTCGTATATGATGTCCTTGAAGAATTTCTCGTCGTTGTTGTTCTTCGCTGAAATGTTGCCGACCTGCCATGACTTATCCTTGAAGCACTTGAAACATGCACCTCTCTCGTTTCGGCATTTCACAATCCGGTGCAAGCTGTCCGAACTTGTTGCAGTTGAAACATCGAGTAGAAGAGCGACTGCCAATTGATTGGTTTTTCGATCCTTCACCTATCCGCGACTTAGATTCTTCAAAACTGTTTTTTGTACTGGGATATGAAGAAAAAAAGAAAGTGTGGGATTTCGTGACTTCTTGTGTTGCTTTCTTCTCGCTTTTGATTGCCACTTTTTCAAAAGCTTCTAAAAGTGTTTTCGGTTCCTTAAAACGCTGAATCCTAGCCTGATTCCTGACAAATATATCTGGTATTCCGTCTATTAAATAGTCGACTAATTCATCTTCATCGACTGGGACTGCATTTCCTAGAGTTAACTTCTCGTGAAAATAGTCACTAAACGTTTCAGTGTATTTCCAGATTCTTTCTTCAAATCTTTTGCAAAGTGCCATCCTACTCGGGCGATGATCAAACATTGAAGGAAGCTTGATGAGGAGGACATCAACTGAAATTCCAACATACTCTGGTTTTTACTGAAACCACTGGAGCGCTTTTCCATTAAGTTTTGCTCTTAGTAGTAAACGAGCGTGATTATCGCCTAAACTATACACATCACACAATAAATCAAATTGTTCTTTCCACTTACGAAAATCGACATTACTTCCTTCGAAATCACCGAATAACTGTTTCACTGTTCCGATATTTATTGAACGCGGTGGTCGTTGCTCATTTTTAGGTCTCGGAGTGTTTCGAAAAAATTCATTTTCCCTTCTCGCAAGATCCAATTCTCGTAGCAACAGATCGCGTTCCCTGATAATGAGATCAATGTCTTGAACAGCGGGGACCGCTGCTGTGGCTGGAGCAACGAATCTGTTGTTTTGCTCTGGATTCTGATTCTGATTGGCAACCAAATTCGAGTGAAGATTGACATGCCCTTCTTGGATCATGGCAGCATCTTCTAACCAAGAATTTGACGGATCGTTCTCTGACAGCCTCCTGATCATTTCTGCTTTAGTTCCTGCCGTCGAGAGACTACGTACCCGTAGCAACTTCTTCAAGGTAACGACCGTATTCCTATTCGGATCCACGGTTGGTAATTCGTCCTCAATGTCGTCACTGCCACTCATTTTGACTAAATCACAAAAATCTAAGTTCAATAAAAATTATCCGAATGTTCGAGGTGCCCGCTTTTAAGTTCGTAAACTCCTGAATAGACACGGCACTGGTCTACTAATAGCAAAGTAGCGCGTCAGTGATCGCGTTGAGTCCATAAACTCCGGAATAGGTACGTCACTGGTTAGCTGCTGGTAAAGCAGCACCACTACCGTTCTTGTTTAGACCAACGACGCTTTTGGAGGGAAATCCGATGTCTCCGCCATTTTATCGATAAATTTATTTGAAATCGATTAATGAGTAACTCTTAGAATTAAGGCTTTAAGCTCGCGAACTGCAACGCGAACAGATTCACTGATAATCCTGCAACCGATCGTAGTTCGTTAGTCGCGCATTGATCACGAAAAATGCAATTTTCCGAATCCGATGGACACACGCAGCCAGAATAAAGAGAAATGATGCACTTATGCTCCGAGATTCTTAAATCATCCGATTTTCACTTGAAACTCGCGTAATCCAGACTGGTACGGCACTTATGGTTCCTAAAGCAGATCTGACACTTCCGAATGTACATTTATACCGAAAAACATTATTTTCCTAATCGCACAGGCAAAAAAAATTCGAAAATTTTCGGACCGGCCGATCGAGCCCACTTTTGAAACTGTGAGGGATGGTTAGCGGAATAAATAAGGCACACTTATGCACATTATTAACTTTTTATTATTAAATATAGAAGGATCGTGATATAATGCGTAACGCTGCTCAAACGAGACTGTCTTCTGGTTTAGAGGAGGGCGCGCTAGTTGATCCCTTAGTAGCGACATCTATAAAATATTTTACAATATTCCTAATTTCAAATATTCCTTACATTTTGTCATTCTTGTGTGTGTAAATTTATGTTATTAAGTTCATCAAAATGAAGACCTTGATTTGTCTATTATTGAAAAAAATGACTAATACTTCCTCAATGAGGAAGCAAATACACTTGCTAACGGGAAGCAAAGCGCTAATGAAATGAGCACCATATTATTATAAATACAAACAAAGTGGAAATACTCGAGATCCAATCCAGAGCTAGTTTATTAAATATTAATTGCAATATTGCTTTAATCCAAAAATTGCTAACTAAAAAATATTGTACTTATTATTTATAAATAAAATAATTTTCATGGAAACGTCGAAGTGTGCTGAAAGAAGACTGAACCATAACCGTTTCATATTGAGCAATACGGACACTGTAAGCAATTAAGTAATTGTTTTTCAGTTTCTACATTGATCAAGAGATCTAAGTTTTTTCTGTGTATGACCTCACCAATTTGTTTATTATTTACGCTTGTGTTTCTCTTCTAAAATTTGTTGCAATAATAAATGAGCCATTTGTTGTCAATTTTATAAATCAAATTAAATATGAAATCATTTTTTAATAGACTCTACACCTAGAAAATCCTCAAAAGGGATTGTTTATAGATTTAATATTTAATACACAAAATTTTTTCATCCAAAATCAAAAATAACTCCAGGAACTGAAAATCTAGTCACTCAGGTCAGCCAGGAAATGTTAATGAAAATATCTCAGTTTGTAGGCCGATAAAATTCTATAAGTCATATTCATACAAGGCTATTTTGCGTAAGTCAAACATAACTGATAACGAAACTGGGTTGTAAGATCTTCCATTGTTGTACTCATTTGTCTATTGCCCATCATAAAGGTATTTTTTTTAATTCTAATTCAAACACATATCGTGCATTTTTCAGTGGTTTAGTTCCTTTCCAATTTATCTTGCAAATATTTTCAGCGATTTAAAAGCGGGCTTGAGGGAGCGAATGCTACACATTTATATAGAAACGTCTGGTAGAATATTCGTCCAGTTGCATTCTTCAACATATTATTTTTAAATAAATTTTCTGTGTTTTGAGAAAATGAAGAGACTTATTGGAATCCTCTTCCTCATTTCGCTGATCATCCATAATTGTATTGGTAAATATACTTATAATAATAAAATGTCGTATCAATAATTTTAAGTACGCTTTTAAACAATTTGAACATTCTTTTAAATTCTTTATCAATGTACAGAAAATCACATTTCTTGCGAAAGTAAATAATAAAAGTTGAAAATATCCCGGTTGGAATTTTATTTTCACTATGAAATAAAATAATTTTAAATAAAGTGCAATAATAAACAACTGTAATTTTGTAAACATTTATAAAATTAAGAAATTAAAATCAGGATCCTAATTCAAGAATCATCTGATAAACAATGTTTAGAATTTTCTAATTTTTAATGCTTCAAGTATGCGTTTTTTTAATTTTAAATTTTTCCAATCTTAAAACATAGAATATTCAAAAATTTCAAAATAATTAAACTTTAAAGGTTCACAATATTTAACATTCTTCCATTTTTTTAGTAAAAAAATATGTATAATCACTTCAAATGTAACCTAATGTCCTTATTAAGAAATTGCACTCTAATAAGTATTCATTTTTGTAATTAAAATTAAAATGGTTGAGTTTTCGAAATTGTAATTAACAATTAAAAAATTTGTAATTCATTAATGATTTAAATTGAATTAGGATTATTTGTTATTTTACAAGATTTGAGTATAAAAAATTTTGAATATTACGATTCTTGTTGAAAATTTTGTTCATTCTTAAATGAATTTTGAATTTGTTTAATTTTTGACGTTTCCTAGCAGAAAATTCTATTATTTTAAATTTTTAATTTGAAAATGTTAAACTTTCATGTCTTCGAAGGGACGACAGAAAAATCCCAAAAAATAAAATTCCGGAACAGTTTATAATATTATTATTTATATATTATTCTTCAAATATATCATTTATTTATTAGAAGAACAATAATAGGATATTTTCTTAGAAAAAATATTTTCAAAGTATAAAGTATCTCAAATTATTGTTTGAATTTGAGATAACAATAATTGGAAAAATATATATTTGTGGATATTATTTTTTAAAATTACTGTAAATTCCAATTTAAACAATAATTCTAGCAGCATTAAACATTGGAAAAATTTTTTGTTAAAAAAATATTTGTTTGATGTATTTTCAATCAGTAAATAATATGTAGAAGAAATGATACAATTTCACCATCTTTTTAATGCAATTGTCCAATTTATCAAATTTTCATATGAAATTTTTCAATTTTGAGAGCTCCTGATTTGAAATTTTTCAATTTCAAACACTTTTCATTTCTAATTATTTAATTTTAAACGTTTTTGTTTATAAATTTTAACTATGACATTCCTTTTCATTGCATTTGAAGTACTGTCTTTTTTTTTTAATTTTATCTAATCCAAAATTGTTTTATTTAAAACGTGTACAATTAAAAAATGTTTTAAAATTAATCTTAATATTAATGCATCTGCTTCTAATGAATAATAATTCTAAATAAAATATTAAAAACTAAACAATTTGAAACTAAAATCTTAAGAATTGTACTAGTTAAAAAAATTCTATTTCATAAGTTTTAATTTTGCAATTGAAATCAAAATTTTAAAATTTTTTAAATTATAATTCACAATACAAAAGCTTTCATTTCACAAATGAATTTTAAAAATGAATTATTAATCAGCTCAGAGTGAAAATTTGTTTAAATAAAAAAGTTTTCAGTCTCAAATCATTCAATTTTGAGCGTTTTTGATTAAAAATAATGTAATGACGACTGGAAAATCCCCAAAAATAACATTTCCCGCGAATGTAAAATTCCCAAATTGGTATATTCAAGGAAATAAAATTCCTGAATTGGAAAATTCAGAAATCATAAATTTCCCAAATTGAAAAATTCCCGATTTCGGAGATTCTCGAATAATAAAATTACCGACAATGTGAAATTCCCGAATTGGAAAATTTAAGAATAATAAAATTCTGGAATTGGAAAATTTCCGAATGATAAGATTCCCGAAATGAAAAATTTCCGAATAATAAATGGATGACTGAAAAATTCCAGAAAATAAAATTTCTGACTATGTAAAATTCTCGAAATGGAAAATTCAAGAATAATCAAATTCCCGAATTGGAAAATTCAGAAATAGTAAAATTTCCGAATTGGAAAATTCCCGAATAATAGAATGACCGAATTATGAACTTCCCAAATGATAAAATTCTCGAATAATAAAATTACCAATTTGGAAAAATTCCGAATGATAAAATTTGCGAATAATAAAATTATTGAGTTGGAAAATTGAAGAATAATAAAATTCTCGAATTGGAAAATTCACGAAAAACAAAATGCACAAATTATGAAATTCCCGAATAAAAAAATTCCGGAATTGCAAAATTTCCGAATAATGAACAGAAAACTGAAAAATCTCGAAAAATAAAATTCCCGACACTGTGAAATTACCAGATTGAAAAATTTGCGAATGATAAAATTCCCAAATAATAAAAATACCTAATTATAAATTTTCGGAATAATGAAATTCTCGAAGTGGAAAACTAACAAATAATAACATTTCAAAATAATAAAAATGCCAAATTGGAAATTTTTCGAATAATGAAATTCCCGAAGTGGAAAACTAACAAATAATAACATTTCAAAATAATCAAATTCCCGAATTGGAAAATTATTGAATAATAAAGGGACGACTCAAAAATCCCGAAAAATAAAAATGTCCCACACTGTACAATTCCCAGATTGGAAATTTCCGGAATAATAAAATTTCCGAGTTGGAAAATTCCTGAATTTGAAAATTCGAGAATAATAAAGTTCCCGAATCAGAAAATCCAAGAATAATAAAATTCCCAAATAGTTAAATTCACGAAGAACAAAATGCCCGAATTATAAATTTCCCAAATAATGAAATTCGGGAGTTGGAAAATTTCCGAAAAATAAAATTCATGAATTGGAAAATTTCCGAACAATAAACGGACGACTGAAGAATCCCGACAAATAAAATTCCCCACACAGGAAAATTCCAAATGATAAAGTTTCCGATAATAAAAATACCGAATTGGAAAATTTGCGCATAATAAAATTCCCGAAATGGAAACTTATCAATAATAAAATTTCAGAATAATAAAATTCCCGAACCGTAAAATTCCAGAATAATAAAATTCTCGATTGAGAAAATTCATGAATAATAAAATGCTTCAATTATAAAATTCCTGAACAATAAAATTCCAGAATAATAAAATTCTCGGATAGAAAAATTCCCGAATAATAAACGGACAACTGGAAAATGCCGTCAAATAAAATTCCCCACACTGTAAAATTCCAAGAGTGGAAAATTCCCGAATAATAAAATTTCCGATACTAAAAATACCGAATTGGAAAATCAAAGAATAATAAAATTCGCGAAGTGGAAAATTATCAATAATAAAATTTCAGAATAAAAAAATTCATGTATAAAAAAATGCTTGAATTATAAAATTCCGGAATAATGAAATTTTCGAATAACAAAATTTTCCGAATAATAATATTCCCGAATTTGACAATTCGCGAATAATAGAGGGACGACTCAAAAATCCCGAAAAAAATCTCCACACTGTAAAATTCCCGAGTTAAAAAATTTCCCAGTGATACAATTTCCAAACAATAAAATTCCCGAATTTAAAAAATTCCTGAATGATAAAGGGACAACTGAAGAATCCAGAAAAATAAAATTTTTGCCCTGTGAAATTTCCGAATTGGAAAAATCCCGAAAAATAAAATTTCCGACAATGTAAAATTCCTGAATTGGAAAATTCAAATTTAATAAAGTTCCCGAATTTGAAAATTCAAGAATAATAAAGTTCCCGAATTGGATAATTCACGAAGAACAAAATGTTCGAATTATAAGATTCCTAAATAATAAAATTTCCAAATTGGAAAATTTCCGAA
>CAKNXH010056859.1:0-81592 GCA_932178445.1 Andricus quercusramuli
AATTAATTCTTTTTAAGGAATCCACGCCAGGGAGATTCGTCGTACCAAGTCGTTTAGAAGTTGATTATTCGTGGGTCTATTTTGTTTATTTTATTTTTTTAATGTATTTAAATATTTGCGGGTTTCTTATGATTCGTAACGTTGAAGTCTAATGACGACACCTTCGATAAACTCCTAAAAAAATCGAATGCATTAGTTGTCTATCAACATTTTGAGATGCTTAATATAAAAATAATCAAATATAGAAGATGAAATGTTACAATGGCGTCCGAACAGGGACATGAAGGTTTTGAAGTGCGCCACTAGGCTTCTAACAGTATATTAACGTATTGAGCGTGTTGTCCTCTAAATGTCCATTGTGGTGATGGCGTCATTTCGTATTATAAACGAAGCATAGCATTATTTTCTTATCATTGTATTTTCTTTTCTTGACCGAAATTACTAAACCATAATTAAACGCGAGATACTTTTTAACAACGGTTGCTCTGAATAAATAACAATCAACTTCACTTAAAAAATATATAAAGTAAATATTGCAATTAAATGGGGGAAGATATTGCTAATCCCATGCATTTCAACAGTAATATACGGGAATTCGATCTTCAGGATTCACCAAATAGAGTTGGGAATGTTGGAAGTCAATGTAGTTCACAATGAGATCTTAATGCGATTTATCCTTATGATGGGAATTCAATTGGGACAGATAAATCTGGGGACTAGAAATATGAGGACACAGAATCGGATATAGAGGATGGTTTCGATGTACAAGGATGTTCTGTCGTCCTCTTAAACTACAATTTTCAAAAGAATCAAAAGAACTAATTTTGGAAGAAAAAAGCAATGTTGAAAATCAAATCGATAAGCTTCAAGTTTTCAAAAACATTTGACTTTAATAGATGGAAAAGTTTTGAGCACAATCACAGGTACGAAGTCAATGCAAAGTTGTGCGATTTGTCATGCAACACCAAAGACATTTAACGATCTTTCCAATAAAGTGAAAGATATCTTTCTAACAGATACAAAATCGCTTCAGTACGGAATTAGTCCTCTTCATGCATGGATTCGACTTGTAGAGTGATGTTTACACATTGCGTACAGACTAGACGTGAAGGTCTGGCAAATGAGAACTAAGATGCAGAAAAGTTCATTAAAAACACAAGAGAAGCAAATCCAGGAGACACTTTGGAAGAAATTTGGGCTGAAAGTGGATATGCCGAAATCTGGCGGTTCTGGAACAACCGACGATGGTAATACAGCACGTAGAGCCTTAGGAAATCCTAAACTCTTCGCTGAATGTTCAGGACTTAATTGTCAGATGGTTCGAAATTTTCAGAATATTCTAATTACACTTTCTTCGCAGTTTCCAATCGATTCTAATAAATTCGACAAATTAGCTTCTGCTACTGCAAAAATGTATGTTGCGTATTACTATTGGTTTCCCATGCCATCCACGCTTTACAAAATTTTAATCCACGGTACAAAAATTTTAGGCAATCTCGTAGCAGAAAGCACAATCGCACGGTAACTCTGGAAAACGTTTTTTACAGAGTTCTGGATACATCAGATCCTAAAATATCTACCAAAAATCTTTGGTGGCGCCTTCAACACAAAAAACATTGTCAATCCCTAAAGAGGTAAGTAACTTATTTTTAACTCTTGAAAGAGACACAAAGTGTACCTCAGATGATGAGCAAAATTATGAGGAAGAGTCTGACGTGATGGTTATTTCCGAAACTCTAGCTCAGTTAGATGAAATAGAATTATCAGATGACGAAGAGCATTTCGATTACTGAGAGTTTAAAGGTATTGCTTCAAGAACACCTGCATTCATGATCTTGTTTCTGAATATATTTATTTTTTTATGAGAGGCGAGGGGACTCACTGCATAAAGCACCCCGATTTTACTTATTATATGCATTGAAAATATATTTATTTGTTTGTGAGAGGCGAGGGGACTCACTTCAGAAAGCACCCCGATTTTATATCCTAACTGCTTTTTTTCTGTTTTTATTTGTTCGTTAATTTCATTTGTTACATGTGTGGCCCTAAATTGCACTGTCACCTCCTCGTATCGTGGTAGGCCCTGGAAACTACGACTTATGTAGGCTAATTACAGGGGATGAATTATTGTTGGCATTGTGAACTGATTAACTAAATGTACGTCTACAATAGGTTAGAATTCAGAGCTTTAAAATTATGGCCACTAATTTGGATCGGGCATTTAAAAATTCCCAACTTTGACATCAAATTCAAAATCAGCGACCCCAAAAATCCCCTTTTACCAAGTTTTATAGATATATAAAAAATTTGCTAAAATTTCGGCCGCCATTTTGGGTCCGCCATTTTGAATTTACCATTTTGGACATAAAATTTAAGGTCAGTGACCCCAAAAACCCTCTTATACCAAGCTTCATGCAAATCCGACGAATTCTTGAATTAATGCTACTTTTACCGGTCTCCTGGCCCACTGTTCTTGGAACTCTTAAAGAAAGGGGTGATATGGAAATGGACATCAGATTGGCGCGGTCGTATACCACTTGGATCCAACAGAAGGAAACTAACTAATATCATACGCTGGTAGGACCCTAAAGGGACTCGAAATTAATCACTTCACTGCCTTTATTTTTCTGCAAACTTGCAAGCTTATAGGCTCCAGATTAACACGCTGGATTCTGGATATCCAAGACTATACTTTCAACATTGAATACTACGAAGGTGAATATAACCTGGTAGCTAATGCTTTGAGCAGAATTCCTCACAACTCCGATGATGAGATTTCAGAAGTTATTCAAGGGCGAGTTTTTCTGTACCACTTAGCAAAAAAAACCTTCTTCCGACCTACGCAAAACCCTTCTAAACTTCGCTAAGGAACAGGCCACTGATCCTACTCTACAATAAAAGCTTCAAGACGCTCGTGAAAAAGCTTTGAAAAGATATATGATTCAGGATGTTTTATTATACTTCGTTGATAAACATTTTTTAAAAACTTTGTCCCTCTTGTCAATTAAACAAGATTGCCAACCAAACATGTTTCTCTGAAATGAGAAACGTGACTCCCCCAAACCTGAAGAATTACTCTCTATTGACTTTTACGGCCCATTGCCTGCAACCAAGGGAAAATTCAAGTACATCCTTCCAACAATCGATACCTTCAGTAAATTCGTTTAGCTGTACCCCATGAGAAGAGTAAGAACCAAGAATGCTCTATCTAAAATTCGTGAGGATTACATCCCCAAATTTGTGAAACCCGAGAAGATCATCTGTGATCACGGGACCCAATTCACCTCAAAAAACTGGATAGATTGTCTAGAACATGTGAACATCCAACTGATCTTCTCATCTATACGCCACCCCCAAGAAAACATGGTGGAACGCATTTACTATGAATTATCCAGATTCTTCCGCTCTCTTCTAGGGAACAAACATAATTCATGGTGTAAATGTGTCAAAATCATAGAATCTTGTATGAGCGAGACTCAGCATGAAATTACTGAATTTACCACATCGAAATCCATTGCAAAACTAGACCTCCCTGTATTTGGGAAAATTGGTTGAATTGTCTGAGTAAAAAACCCGAATCGTGTACTGTTATAAAAAATACACTCAATGTAAGCATTTTGGAATCATCCTATACACACATACATCCATGAGATAATGAGTAATTTTAGGTAAATAAAGGTTTTTTTTAAAGAGGGTACTTATACAAAAAAAGAGCGAAAAAACACATAGAAGAACAAAAGAAATAGTACCAAAAAAATATTGTGAATAACCAAAAATATTAAAGATACTTCAAATATATTTGAAAATATCAATATAAAAAAACATATATGTTCAAATAAGCGTTAGATATATACATATCTACAAAAAAATTTTACTCATACGTAGACTCAATGATTTGCTCACTGCATGTATAAGAAAACCTACGTTTACGTTTTAGGAATCAGAGATTTAAAGAAAAAAGTTAGCATGTCTGATCTCCCGTTGCAGATACCTCCCGTCAGTAATTGTCTCTTCTGAAATTATTCATACATCTCATCACTGCATGTACTAAACATATGCGTCCGTCCGCAAAATAGGTTATACATCGCATGCGTCGGTCTAAATATGTCCGTCCTAGTGTCATATCTCTCTTTTCACATATTCTTTTTTATATTATTTAATTTTTGTTTACAATTAGTTGCCTTTCATCAGTATGGCTTCGTCTTCCAAGATGCATGCGAGAAAGACTATGGTATTAAATTCAAAGGGCACACAGACGGAGCTTGGCATTGAACAATGGGACGTTTGCATCCAAATGGACCGAGACCCTTTAAAACAATCGCGCACCACCTCCAAGGTACTAGTTCTGATTCCGGAGGAAATAGAGGCCAAGAAGAAAATCTTTCCAAACGCGAAAACCATCCTCCGGGTACCTATAATCGAAACGCTCCCAAAAAAATAAAACCTGTGCAACCTCCGAAATATTCCATTTTAAGGGCGCTTGTACCCAATTATCGGAAGAAAAAACCGTTTTGTACAATGTTCATCAATACTGCAGGTACCTATTTCTCGTCAAGAAACTTTAACCCTATCCATTCTTTATCATTTTTTTAGGTTAATATTTGCTGCTAAAATAGATATAACTTGTAGTAGGATTTGTTTTGGGTAAAAATTGATTGATAAACTTTATTGTTAAAATTTTAAGCTTAACCTAGTATAACCATAATTATATGTACGTAAAACTAGTTAACGAGAACCTAAGATGCTGAGGCTGGAGAGTTATTAATTAAAAGATATGGCATCTTGTATTTCATTTTAGAAGGCATTTCTTCCTCAGTGATAGGTTTTGCCTCTTGGAGTTCTTCTAGGCTCATTTGATTTTCAAAGAAATTTTCAGTTAATCTATATATATATATATATATAGTTAAAAGTTTGTCATAAGGACAACCGCAGGATTTCGCCGGGAGCGGGTGCTAATCTGAAAAATTGCACCCGCTCCCAGCGAAATCGCGGTAAAATTTCAGCTGTAACCACGTCTCACAACCGTGAGATGGGTGGTTACAGTCTGCGCGAATTCAATACGATGATCCGGCGAAAGTCTCGTGCACCCTGAGGACACGGAGCGACCCAAGGACGACCGCCTTCTGCATTCTCCCTGCAAGTGTCTGAGCATTTTCTTGACACGCAGGGATGCTTTTCAGGCTATTAACAAGTGAAACCTTGGCACATCAAAGAGCGCCAATGATCAGGACGATTAGCTTAACAGAATATTCCGGGTATAACCGTCGCAACTCCCTCATAAGGTCTTTATACCTTTCTTTCTTTTCTTTCTCCTTCGCTGTGACGTTTTTGTCCGCTGGTGCCGAAAATTCGATAACGAACATGGTTCGTTTCTCGAAGTCAAGAAGAACCATGTCAGGCCTCGAGTGCGCTACAGAAACAATTGTCGAGAATATGAAGTTCCAATATATGCGGCACTTCTCATTTTCGACAATTGACTCTATTTCTCTAGGGGCGTTCAGCGGAGAGGTATTTGGGCTAATGCCGTAAGAGTGACAGAGATGGTAATAAAGCACTTTCAGTGCCGCATTGTGCCTTTGGATGTAGGTTGTTCCCGCATGAGCTGGACAACTAGATAGTATGTGTCCTAGATGCTCGGGGTGTTCATGACACGCTCTGCAGCTATCATCGGGAATATCTTGGCTCAAAATGTGGCGACGGTATGCTAGAGTGGAAATGACACCATCTTGACATGCCAAAATGAAGCCCTCTGTGCCCGTCTTCAATCCGGGTGATCTAAGGTAAGCAAACGTCAGCTCATACGACATCGACTGATCTTCCACATTTCTGTGGAAGATGCCGTGCATCTTCTGGTCGAGGAGCTCTTCGCGGAAGTTTTTCTCCTGTGCTTTCTTAATCCGGGCCTTCAGGAGTGAGTATTTAAGATGGATAAGATTTGATGCATTTCGCTCACCCCTGATATTGAAGTCAAGGCCGAGTGTTTCAGCAGCCTCTTCTGCTGCTTTGTAAAGAAACGCCCCTTTGCCTACTTCTTCGTGTTTTCTGACCATTTTAAGAAGAGGATCTTGTCCATTTGCGACAATATGTGCTGTACCCAGAATAATCCTGTTGTGAAGACATTCAAGATTCAGTATTCCACGACCACCTTGACGGCGTGAGATGTAAAGTCGTGGAACAGAAGACTTAAGGTGCATGCTTTTGTTCATGTGCATAACCTTTCGGGACCCGATGTCGAGGGATCTGAGCTCGTCCTTCGTCCATGGAACTACTCCAAATGAATAGAGTACTACTGGGACGGCAAGCATGTTCGTTGCAGATACTTTGTTCCTCGCCGACAGTTCGGAAGACCATATCTGTCGGAGGAGACGTTTGTATCTGCATCGGAGAGTATTCTTTATAGATGTTACGTCCTGAATGCGGCTTTGTGGCACGCCCAGGTATGTATAGGTCTCTCCAGCGCAAAGGTGTCGTATAGCGCTTCTGTCAACGAGTTCAGGATCTTCGAGGATGCCGTTAAGTTTTCCTTTCTTCAAATTAACCTTGGCGCATTTCTCTAACCCGAACTCCATTCCAATCTCTTGAGGGTACTCTGTGACAATTTTTAGAGCTAGATATAGTTTCTCTTGATTTCTAGCATAGAGCTTAAGATCATCCATGTAAAATACATGAGTTACCTTATGCTTTCGATTTCCAGGTTTGCCACAGAGGTACCCTTCGGAATGGCGAAGTACGAGAGATAGTGGCAATAATGTGAGGCAAAAGAGGAGAGGGCTCATGGTGTCGCCCTGAAATACACCTCTCTGAAAGGTGATACTGTTAGTGATCACACGATATTTTCCAGATAAGATGGTAAATCTTGTTTTCCAAAGCGGCATTAATCTCTCTATGCATCTCACGATGTGTGGATGAACCTTCAAGCTTTCCAACAGACAGATGATAAGTCTATGGGAGGTTGAATCAAAAGCTTTTCGGTAATCTATCCAGGCCATCGATAGAGATCGTTGATAGGATGCTGCATCTTTACAGACACATCTATCGATGAGCAGGTTCTCCCGACATCCTGCTATGCCTTTCTTCGAGCCACGTTGTTCATACATCTCTCGCCACAGAGGTTCAATTGGCCGAAGAATCCTATCATTTAGGATGGCTGTGAAGATCTTATACAGTGTGTTCAGACAAGTTATTTGCCTGTAATTCTTAGGGTCAGCTAATTTGCCCGTCTTAGGCAGGAGAACTGTGCGCCCTTCCACCAACCACTCCGGAATAGGCTCTTCCGACTTTAGATATGAGGTGAAAATTCGGGCCAGATGCTGGTGGGTTGAAGGAAACTTCTTCCACCAGAAGGTCTTGATACCATCTGGTCCCGGAGCGGGAAAGTTCTTCATGCCTCTTAATACGTTTTTCACCTCCTCGGTAGTGATAGGTGGGCATTCTTCCTCAGGTGTCATGAGGGCATTGCACAGCTCCTTGAAGCTATTTATGTGCTTCGAGTCTTCTTGAAGTGGATGCTGGACCTCGTAGACTTCTCTCCAAAATGCTTCGACCTCCTCTGGTTTGGGCGGATGGTCGACAGTAATTGGAGGGTCTTGGAAGAGTTTAGATGGATCAGATGAAAATTGTTGATTTTCTCGGAACCACCTCTCTCTCCGCTCAAGACTTCTCCTAGCGTTAGATAGTATTCGTATTCTGTCAACAATATGCTGTCTGATGGTCATTAGCTTTGATTTGTTGATTGTGTGATGACGGATTCGCAGTTCGCGCGCGAACCGTCGAGCCTTGGCAGTGAAATTCCTGCCCGATGTTATGTAGTCAATCACACACTGAATGCGGGACGCATACTGTCTAGCCCAGCCTATCTTTGTGCTGAGTTGATGCATTCTTCTTTTGGTCTTATGATCAACCGTTGGTTTTGTTTTACGGCTTGCATCTGCCAAAGTTCTCGCTGTATTGTACACACCACAACTGATAGTCCAGAGGTCGGATTCTTCGGAAAAATCTCCACGAAGTTCATCATCCAATTCAGTCAGATCTTTGGGCTTGGGAGAAACCTGAATGTTGATGTTTCTCCGGGTCCTGAAGCATCGTTCTTCCTCTATTGGATGCCTGTTCGCGGTTGGTCTCAGTATCGCTTCTCTTTCTCTGTTGCCGTCTTGTTCTGGATGCGAATGAGTAGGCACTCCGCTTATATAACCCCTTTTCCTAAGGTTCTCGGCATGGTTTCGCAGACGTTGTTGCGAAAAGTCTGAGAGCTCTGGGTGTTTCTCGCACCACAGAGCATGCAGTCGTGCCATGTAACCTTCTCGTTCAGGGACCATACTGGCATCGTAGCACTCCAGCAGGCCGTCATTGAGTTATATATATATATATATATATATATATATGATCAGAGATGAGAGGAAGGTTAAACTTCTTATGTAAGTCAATGTTCCTGTCTCTGAGGAAGGCATTTGTAATCATTCTCAGAACTTTATTTTGAGAACGTTGGAGTCTTAAAATAGTAGTATTTGATGCACTACTCCATACGGGAGCTGCGTATAAGAGGACTGGTCTTATAATTATTTTATAAAGCAGGAGTTTATTTTTAACGCTCAATTTGCTCTTTCGGCACATAAGGCAGTATAAAATGCCCAGTATTTGCTGCACTTTTTTATGGGAACGTGCAACGTGCTCATTAAATAATAATTTATGGTGTAGTAAGACTCCGAGGTAATTTGTAACTAGTTTAGGCTGTATAACCTTATCCCGGACAGTGAAATAAGGGATAGCTACCTTCCTCTTTCTCCCTGGCTGATTAAAATTTTTTCTTCCAAAAATTATAAGCGTGGTTTTATCGGCGTTTAGATTTAATTTCCATTTGTCAAAAACTGCGGCTATTAAGTTGGTAAATTTTTGCAATTTATCGATTGCAACCTTAGGAATCCAAGAGGCAGAATACAATGCTGTGTCATCTGCAAATAAAGATCGCAATATTCCTTGTAACGCTGGTATGTCATTAATGTAGTAAAGGAAGAACAGCGAGCCTAGAATAGAGCCCTGTGGAACTCCTGCATTAATGCTTCTGTCTTTTGATTTAGTGCCATTTATTACTTCATTAAATTTTCTTTCAGAAAGATAAGATTGCGCCATTTTATTTAAATAAGTTGGGATTTTTAATTGACTAAGTCTATATATTAATACATTATGCCATACGGTATCAAATGCCTTTTCCAGGTCAAGGAGGACCATTACCGTATATTTATTTTTATTAAAGTTAGTTCTAACAGTATTTACCAGTGTGATTAATTGTTGAACCGTCCTTCTACTTTGTCTGAATCCAAACTGCTCTGAAATTAATCATTTATTTTTGTTTTCAAAGTGCAAAGATCTGTTGTAAATTATGCGCTCAAAAACTTTAGCTAAAGTTGGCAGCAAGCTTATAGGGCGATAACTAGCCGGAAAGAGCCGGTCCTTACCAGCTTTATGGAAAGGCAATATGTTTGCGGTTTTCCAAATATTCGGAAAATAAGAAAGCAAAAGACAGGCATTAAAGATGTAAGTAATTTGGACATATGCCTTCTTAGGCATATTTTTTAGTAAGATGTTCTGAATTCCATCATGGCCCGGTGCCATTCTTGAACCTGTTCTCAAGACAGCTTTTTTTATTTCTCGAGGCGTAGATAGTTCAACTGTCTCATGATTATATTTAGAGTTCGCAATTTCTTTGTACCTGTTGTTGACCAGCCTCTCGTATCAATATCGCCAAAGTCCCTTGTAAGAAGATGGACTAATTCATAGTGATCGGCAAGTGCCTCTGTTTTATCAAAATCGGAAATAACTAAGCCACTTTGACCGTGTAGAGTTGGAACCTTATGCTACATGTCCTTTGGCTGACCTTACGCAGGGCATTCCTGTCTTTTTCAAGTTGCTTAATAAAATGTGGCGAACTAATATGAAAGTTATGAAATTTTCGTTTAGGTATAGCTGTATCTGCGGCATCTTTAATGATACTGATAAACTGATCAACATTCTTATTTATATCACCGTCATCTTTAAGAATGGACGCAGGTTCTAAGTTTTTGTTAATGTCACTCCTAAACTTATGCCAATCGGCTCGCTTATAGTCATAGAATTCAGTCTCATTATACGAAAGGCCTATTAAGTTATTAATTAACATAACAATAGGTATGTGATCTGAGCTTAATTCGTCAAAGGTATCAATGTTAATGACGGAGTCAATATTCTTTAATAGACCTATATCTACTACACTAGGAGGCGCATTAGAGCAAGGATACAAAGCAAAATTATCTGGGTGTAGAAAAATAAAAAAAATACTAAGAGCGAAAGCGTAAAGAATTTGACCATTAGCATTCGTATTTTTGCAATTCCATGCAGTATTTTTGGCATTAAGATCCCCATATAATAGTACTTTGTTGCAAATGTTAAAGATTAAATCTAATTCTCTAGGATTTATCTTAGATTCAGGAGGATTATAGGCAGAAACTAATACTGAATTATCACAGAGTCGTATAGCAACACATTCTAAGGAAATAGTATTTAACAAAACTTCTGAATAGTTAATGTAATCTTTGACTAGTATTAAAACACCCCCTGTGCTTTGTCACCTACCCTATCCTTGCGTAGAACATTATACCCTGTAATACTAAACTTATTTTTAGGTTTCAGTTTGGTCTCATTAAGCAACATAACGTCTATTATATGGTCCCAAAACTTAAAATTATCAACTATGGGGGTTTTAAATTTCAAATATTCTACAATTTAAAAAAATTACCATTGGAACTATTCGATTCAGAACATATTAATGTTTCATTTCTAATCATTCAAATATAAAGGTCTTCCAATTTGAAATTAAATTGTACAATCTTGAAGGATTCACACACAGTTAAAAATTCTTCAATTAAGTTTTAAATGCTATTTTATTAAAAACTGTCTCATTTCGGAGGCTTTAAAAGAGAACTTTTAATTTAAACATTGCATAATGTTGAAGGCTTTCAATGTAACATTGTACAATTCTAGTCTCATTTGAGATTATAAATGATGTAATTGTTAACGTGCTGTGTTCGATATTTTTGATTGGGAAGTCCATCATCAAATTCAGCTTAGTGCTAAAATCCTGAAATAATTGTTTCACTTTGAAAGTCTACAATAATTTTAAATCCTTTGATTTTGAATGTACTGGAATTTCCGTTTAAACTTCACAGCCCTTTTTAATTGTATATTTTCAAAATACGTTTAAATTTTGAAGGACTAAAAATTAAACAAATGAAGAAAAGAATTCTGTTCATTATAAAAAATTGTATTTTTTAGACGTTGTCCTCTTCACCGTCGCCACAAATGATACCGATAGCTTGACAAGGTACGTCAGATTCGCGAGACTAAATGAATTCAATGACAATATAAAAATCTTAGGATTTGGAGAGGCTTGGAAAGATAGAAATGTTAGAAAAAATATAGGAGGAGGGCATAGAGTAAACCTCTTCAAAAAAGCTCTCCAGGAATATAAAGATGATACCGAGAAAATTATTATCTTTACGGACAGGTAAATGAAAACATTCTTAAATTTACAAAAAAAATGGAAGCTGGGAAAAGAAGTTTTAATTGTAAATTCTGTTTGCATTTTTTTAGTTACGACCTGTTGTTCTTGTTGAGCTTGGACGAAACTTTAGAAAAATTCAAGAAATTTGATTCTCGAATTCTCTTTTCTGCCGAAAGCAGTTGTTGGCCAGATAAATCTCTTGCTTCAAAATATCCTTCTGTTGCTGGAGGAAAACGATTTCTGAATTCTGGGGGTATTATTGGATATACGACTGATCTCTATTCCATTTTATCTGATAGTGAAATTGAATATGCTAACGATGATCAGCTATTTTTTACCAAAATTTATCTCGACCCGGAGTTGAGAGAGAAACACAAAATCAAATTGGATCATAAATCTAAAATATTTCAGAATCTCTACGGAGCAGTAGGTAATTAGAAGAATAAAAAAACTAGATGTTATAAGTCTATTCCATTAAAATTGGTAGTAAAATGTTCTTTTACTAGTTAATAGATTTAAAACTTTTGAAAAACTCTCAAATTTTAGCTGATGTTGAGTTGAGGTTCAAAGGAAACGACGCTTATCTTCAAAATACTGTCTACAACACTATCCTAAATGGAGATGGAATTAGTAAAATAGCTTTGAATTACCGCGGAAATGACTTGGCCAAAGCCTGGAGTTCAGAAGAAGGTTGTTTAAATTGTTGGGACGATGCTATCGAATTGTCAAAGAATGAACCTGAAACTTATCCGGTGATTTTGATCGCCATCTTCATCGAGAAACCGATGCCTTTCTTGGAAGAATTTTTTGAAAAGATCTACACTCAAACTTACCCGAAATCAAAATTGCATATTTTTATTCACAACTATGTCTCTTATCATAAAGATGTCGTAGATAACTTTATCGAGAAACACGGAGACGAATACAAAAGTTTAAAAAGAATTTTACCTGATGATGGAATTGATGAAGTTGCTGCTCGTAATTTGGCAATGTATGAATTTTAAAACAATGTCAATTTAGTACTTAGATTATATACGTTGAGTTAAATGACAGAGAATTAAAGTTTGTTACTTAATTTTGAAATTAGTTATTTTTAATTTGTATTTTTTAATTTTAGGGATCATTGCTTGTTAAAAAAGTGTTCTGGATACTTCTCAATTGATGCAGAAGCGCATTTAGACAATGTACACACCTTAAGAGTGATGGTGGAACAACAAAGAGGGATTGTTGCGCCGCTACTTATACGACCTTTTAAGGCTTGGAGTCATTTCTGGGGTGCCATTACCGATGACGGATTTTATGCTCGCAGTTATGACTACATGCAAATCATCCACAATGAACGAAGGTATATAATAATAAACTATGAGAACACTATAATAATAATTAAATGTGAATAAATTATATTTGAATTTCAATTTAATAGAATTAAATTTAAATTGAATACAGTTTAATTAAACGTATTTAAGGCTCAAATCTTATTTAGAATGTTGGAAAAAATTTCGATAGCTAGGTTAAATCACCGGAATCAAATTGAAACTGAATGGTCGAGAAACATAAGGGGCTAACCCCGTACAGAGCCTGATGCAGATTCATGATTTTATGTTAGTCCCGTGAGGTTTTAAGGAAAGAATACTAGTCTGCGGTTCTATTTGCCACTTCTAAAGGCAGGTATGGACACTACGAACACGTTCTTGTAGTTATGGTTATATTGAAAACTACATATAAGAGCCACTTGTTCGTCAACAAGTGACGTGCGTGAATATTCCTCATTTTTTCGGCCGTTCACAATTAATAATTGAAAATATCCACAAATTGCACTGAAGTTATTGTTACAGAGAGTTTGCGAAGCAGTTCAGACACAAAAATTACCCCCTCAAGTCAGGTTTTTGCGTAGAAAAATGAGAAAAACTGTCAACAGTATGTTAAATGCAGCACGAATGTAGGCATGGCTTGAGGGTTAACACTTTATGTTCCCCGATTACCCCTTAGGATAGACCCCGAGAAACTTCAAGAGCCCACAGTTGGAGAAACATTACAAATATTGCTCCGAAACCTTGATGTGTTGTATATTATACTATTTTTTCCAGTTTTGTTAACGCTGACAAAAAATGACACGGAAATAACAAATGATACAGTTTTTCCCTTTTTCTGAAAAATTTCCCGAATGAGAGTTAGCCCCCTATGTTCTCCGATCATTCAGTTGCAATACTTTAATTTTAGTTAACAGTTCCACTCACTTGAATTAATTTGAGTTTATTAGAATTAAATTTGGACATTCCACAGTTCTATTCGGATTGAATAGAATTCAATTTTAACGAACGGAAATTCAATTTAGATTCATAAAAATCTAGAATGTCATTTAAGATGCTAGAGTTCAAGGGGAATTTAGAGAATGCTAGAATCTGATTTGAATTTTCGAAACTTTACGTTGAGTTACTAGAATTCAACTTATATTTTCTAGATTCTACAATTTAGTATTGAACTTCAAATTAAATTGAATTATAGAAAATTCAAATTTAATCCCGTCAAAAATGTAATTAACTTTGACTTCCAGTAGCTCAAGTTTAATCCCAGCAGCTAAAATTATACGAGTACATTCTAGCCATTCAAATTGAATTCCAGCGGTAGAAGTTGAATAGTGCGCATTCAATCGGAATTCCACTAATTACTTCTGAAGATGCGAATTTAATAAATTCAATTTGAATTGTAGTAAAATTGAAAATTCTAGGAAATTTATTATGAAAGTGAATTAAATTTTAATTTATTTCTGAGAATTAAAATTAGTGTTAAATTTGAAAATTAAAAAAACAGTGACAACATATTTTCTCAATAATCAAGTTCATAGAGCACTGAATTGCAATTTCGATTCCGACTTTAAATATTGTGATTCTATGTAAAGATAAATATATTTTATTTGATTAATTTCTAAATATTCCAAAAAGTGTACATAAGAATCTCTAAATGGTCTCTGTATAGTTTTCAGATTATCTACGCTCAAAATTTGAGCTAATATTTATTTTGAATCGTAAAAAGCAAGCGTATAATTTATATCTCAGTCTAATTAAAATATATAATACAGTAAAAAAGTTACAAAGAATAATGAAAACAAATAAACGTAATAAAAACTTGTAAATTTCAGATAACTATTTTTGAACAGTGAGCATTTATATTTTATCTCTATAATTTTACGAAAGTAGATAAACTAATATTTTATGTATATGTTACCGTGCTAACCCGAATTCAGTTAAAACTAGTTTTAACTAGTCAAAACGCGAAGTAACCAAGTCCCGTGTGGAAAAGTCTACTGGGGCCAGACTGGGTCCCAGCCAAATTGCCCAAGTTCCAGTTGGGTCCCAACTGGAAACCCCAGTCTCGCCCAGGTGGGCTGTTCTCTGGTTTGTAACGCTCAGACCAACTAATACCCAGATTGGGGTAACCAGGTGGGTCCCAGCTGGGAAATACTTTTTACGCCCAATTAGTAAAAGAAGCACAGAAAAAACGGAAGATAAACTTTACATCGATTTCCGACGAAAGTTTCACTGCAACACAAATTAACCCTGTCGAATAAACTTTACACGAAATTGAGATAATTCTGTGTTTTTAAACCATCTCGGGATAATTTGTCAGCTGTTTGTCAGTGACAAAAAGCGTCTTCTGCTATGGATGTGTTCCTAACCTACAATACCGACTGTGGCAGGAAGTATATATGAAAGTCTAATTATTTTTAAAATAACAATTAGGTAAGTAAAAAGTTGTTCTAAATCTAGTGTCCTGATTTATGTATAGCTTTTCACGTATATACTTTGCCGTTTTTCAATTGCTGCGAAGGACGTAGCAGACGACAGTTTTTATTCCATCGTATAGCATGTAATCTTTAACAGCTGAACATTTTATCTGCAACCAAATTTAACTTCAGTTTTTTCTGTGAGGGTTTTATTTTAAAAAATTGACTTTTTGATTGCTGAGGTAGAATTCTAAAAATTCGTTTGAGGCAAAAAGTATTAGGATTAGATAATTGTTTACTCTGGCAGACATACTTCAATTGAAAAAAGATAAGTCGTCTCATAACAAAATTGAATTCTAGTATTTATTGAGTATAAAATTAGGCTGTGTAATTTTGAGGTTAGAATGCGAGTAATTCAGCATTAACAAAATTTTTAGCTTTATTAAATATGCAATGTCACATATAGAGATGAAAGGTATTTTTGAACCAGATAATTAATCATTTTTGAAATCTAAGAGTCAATGCTATGATTTTCGTAACTTACCATGCTCATCACTATCGTCACTCGAGTCTTCTTCAATGTCTTCAAATTTACTCCTTATTATAACTCCACTGATCGCTCGATGTTTTCTCACACGTAAACGTAATTTATTATTTGCACACCTTTTTTTACTTAATTCACCCATTGTCTGTAAAAACTAAATTTACTAATAGTAACTGACAGAGACTGACATTTCCATATGGGACCCGACTTGTTTTTAACGGCGGCGCACACTATATGGGAGCAACGTGGGTATACCCGGTATAAGTCCAAACAGGACGTAAATATTCTTTGGTTTTATTGGCTCAAATTTTCATAATTGAGAAATCGGAATAAGTAAAAATGTATAATATTAGTGGGAGATTGCCTTCCGCCTGTCGTATAATTAATATAACTCGCTTAAATTAATTAAACTTTTTACCCGGGACGCCCAGCTGGGACCCAGTTGGCGCCCACTTATTAACTGGGCTTAATTGGGCAGATTTCCACACGGGGTCCTTTTGTAAAAACCGGAAATTTTTTTTTAATCCGCCTTATTTCATTTTTTAAAGGAAAATATCAGTTAAAACTACATTCACCCAATTGTGCTTTTGAAAGAACTAGTTTTACCTGTAGTGTTCAATATGGTTCGAGATATGACCAATCACATTTCTGTGAACAGTCGCTGGCACGTATTTTTTTGAAGGGCGAGCTGGAAAAGTGGTTCTAGATGTAACCAATCACTCTTTTGTGACCAGTCGCTAGCACGTGTTTTTTTAAAGGTTTATTAAGGTTACTGCAAAGCGGGTTGAAACTGAGATTTCCAACCGAAGGGTTGAAATATGAAATGTTTCTACCCTACGGTTAGACCTCTCGGTTTCAATCCGCTTTACGGGTAGCTTAATCGAATTTTCAATAGAGTTGCTACGAAAAATATCGTAGACAGGTAGGGGCGATGGGCGGCGATTTCTGACGAATGTGAGGCTTGCTGCTCAAGTATTGTGAACCTTAGATAACCGAAACTCTGTTTCAAAATTGAATGAAAAACTTAGATAATAAAATGATAATAATGAAAAATACTAATATGCATAATCTAACGAATTAGAATGAATAATTTATCAACGCATATTGCGTTTAAATTTTTTATCATTTTCAAATAATTATTCTGTATACATTGGTGTTTTTAATTAATTATTATCGACTTAAGCAGGGTGCCTCCTATTTCAATTTTTTAAGTTTTGGGACCTTAAAATAAAAATCGTTCAAATATCGGAAATTTTTTTCGGAGATTTGAATAGCCATCCTTGTCTTCCAATATTAGAATTTACTTTTGAAACTTATACCCTCAACACTTACAGTTCTACGGACTTTGTTCGTTCACGATACAGAACTCTGATGTAACTAAAACTAGCTTCTACTCATTGCTTCCAAAGTATCTCTCCTATCCTGTCTATTAGAATGTTATATATGATACCTCGTAACTGCAATTGTTCATATTGTCGCCAAATTTAGAACTCGTCTGTATATTTTCCGTGCCAGATGCCTATATCCTCTGTATAGAATGTCTATATCTTCTGATCCTCAATCAATAAATCCTCTTTAGAATGAAGTACCATAAATATAATTAAAATAGAGCAGCTTGAGCACTAAACCGAAAAAAAATGTTGAAAATATAGACAAAAGGTTTCCTTCTCTGAAAAATTCCTTTAAAAAATATGCCTAAACATCCGTTTAAAATTAGAGATCGAAAATGTGGACGATTGCATCACACTCTCATGAATATTCCGGATATAACAGTCGCAACTCCCTTACAAGGTCTTTATTCCTCTCTTTCTTTTCTTTCTCCTTGGCTATGACGTTTTTGTCAGCTGGTGCCAAAAATTCGATAACGAACATGGTTCGTTTCTCGAAGTCAAGAAGAACTATGTCAGGCCTCGAGTGCGCAACAGAAACAATTGTAGAGAATATGAAGTTCCAGTATATGCGGCACTTCTTATTTTCGACAATTGACTTTATTTCTCTAGGAGCGTTTAACGGAGAGATGTTTGGTCTAATGCCGTAAGACTGATAGAGATGGTAATAAAGCACTCTTACTGCCGCATTGTGTCTTTGGATGTAGGTCGTTCCCGCATGAGTTGGACAACTAGATAGTACGTGTCCTAGATGCTCGGGATGTGCATGACACGCTCTGCAGCTATCATCGGGAATATCTTGGCTCAACATGTGGCGACGGTATGCTAGAGTGGAAATGACACCGTCTTGACATGCCAAAATGAAACCCTCCGTGCCCGTATTCAATCCGGGTGATTTAGGGAAAACAAATGTTACCTCTTGTCGCGCAGCTGTTCGGGGAAGTTTTTCTCCTGTGCTTTCTTAATCTGGGCCTTCACGAGTGAGTATTCCAGATGGATAAGCAGCCTCCTCCGCTGCTTTGTACAGAAACTCCCTTTTGCCCACTTCTTCGTATTTCCTGTCCATTTTAAGAAGAGGGCCTTGTCCATTTGCGACTATAAGTGCTGTACCCAGAATAATCCTGTTGTGAAGACATTCAAGATTTAGTATTCCGCGACCACCTTGACGGAGTGAGATGTAAAGTGGCGGAACAGAAGACTTAAGGTGCATGCTTTTGTTCAAGTGCATAACTGCATTCTTGCCTCATCGTTTCTTTTCTTCCCTCTCTTTTGGGATTTTTCTCTATTTTTTTTTTCTGAGTTGGTTTGCCTTTTTGAGTTTATCGGTCATGGTTTTGACGTATTCTCTCATTTCCTCAAGAAGATTGTTCTTCCACTCTTCATGTTGAATGTCGGCTTTTTTCTTTATTGCTGCAATTTCTTCTTTTTTTGTTTCTTCCTTCTCAGCTTCTGTGGTGGTGGGTCGCTTTAGTTTTAGAACGTAGTAAGGTCGTTTCCCTATGTTGAATCTCGCCGTTTGTACTATTTTGTTATTAATTTTTAATCCCTTTGCTGGAATGTTGTTGCGGGCATGTTCCTCTCGCTTGGCGATGGTTTATTCTTTGTTTTTAGTGATTAGTCTTGCTATAGACCCCTGTATGATACGCTCGTATACCTCGGTTTCTCTATCCACTAGTATTTTTTTGGTTGGCTCTCCATTTCATCTTTTTGCTTTTATTTCTAAAAGGAACAATACAAAAAATTCATATTTCCCGCGGGCATCCTGCTTGTTTAATGCGTCTCTTAATTTTCCCGAACTATATCATAACCTCTTTCTTATTTCCTTATATATTTTTCTCGGTTTGTAGGAATTAATGTACATGCGTTATATTAAAGTTTAAATCTAATAATTTTATTTTTTAAAACAAAGCTGGGAAAATCCTCAAATTATTACCTGCAAAAGTTTATAATCCAAGGGCACTATATACACTTATTCGCGTTTGTTTTGTATCGTTCTACAGTTCCTAATTGTGTGAGCACTTCTAGCAGAATGAAAATATTTTTGTATGGCTTATCCCTAGTTCTCAATATTATTATTTTCTTGATATTATTTTTATTCGTCCCTGATTATCATAATTACTATTTACAATGTTCTGACATTATATCATGTCTTTCATTTCGCATGTATATTACTTATTTGCCAATACTCAATTTGGCTAGGTTTACTTACTGCATTTTCTACTTGGTGTAAATTTATGTTACTTATTTCTTCTTTTACCTCATGGTGGTATTTCTTTTGAGGGTATCTCCTACATTTTTTCATATTCTTTCATTTTTTTATTTCTTTTCATTTGTTTGTAAATTATTTTTATTTCATTTTATTTTTATTTTATTTTCATTTCTCTTCGTTGGGTAACTTATTACCTACATAATTACAGGTCTTTTATACGCCCCTGATTTCTTTTTCAATTCGATTTATATTTTCATTGTTTACTAATTCTATTTATTGCTACCTATTTCTCTAATCTTTATCGAAAATTTTCTTCTTGCTACTACCCTTATTCGTCGCTTCTTACTTTTCTAATTACATTTGTCTTTTCACTCGCTTCTTAATTTTCTAATAATTTCTATTAATTTGCATTTTCATTAGTTTCATTTTATATGGTCCGTCGTATATTTGTAGGAATTTAGCAATTATGTTTGTTTTCTTTATCCGATCTTGTCAATAATTTCAACAGGACTTTCTCACCCACCCTGAATTTTGTAAGTTTGTGGGTGGGATTGAAAGCCTCGGCCCTTTTCCTTCCTTTTTTAATTAGGTCTTCGTGGGTCATTTCTAGTTTTCTCTCATATCCCGTGTTCGGCGTTGTTGATGGTAATTTTAGCCAGTTTTCCCAAGCTCTTTTTGGCTTCTTGTCAAGTTGGATTTCTATGGGGGTGAAACCTGTTGTGTTATGATGCGTTTCATTCATGCACTTTTCAGTTATTAGAATCCAACTCCACCATGAGTTGCGTTTATCCTTAATCAGTGTTCTAAAGAATCGGGATAGCTCTCTGTGTATTCTCTCGACGATGTTGCTCTGTGGTTGTATTATTGATGAAAATACCGTTCGGATTTCTTCATCTTTTAATTTATTTAGCCATTGATCGCTGGTAAACTGAGTTCCATGATCCATTACAATCTTTGTCTGGTTTTCCATATTGTGGAAAGTGGCCCTCGAAGATTTTGTTAACTGCCGCCTTTGTTGTACTTCTTCTTAAAGGATATATTTTTACAAATTAGCTTAAGGCATCAATAGTAGATGAGATATATTTGAATCCACCTTGACTAGCAGGTAACGGTCCATAGAAATCTATTGATAGAATTTCTCCAGGTTTTTTTGGCGTGTAACTTCTAATTTCTGCATAGCACGTCTGATTAGTAACCTTATTTTTTTGACATGAGTCACAACTTATGATTCTTCGCCTTACTATTTTCGCTAAGTGTGGGTAGTAGAAATATTCATTCAACATTTTAAGTACTCGTTGGGCTCCAACGTGGGGATTGAGTTCATGACATTCATCTATTATTTCGAAGATTATTCCGTCTGTAAGGCAAAGTTTTTTCCCGGTTTTTTGCTGTCAAATATATTAGGTCTTTGTAGGTCTAAAATTTTTTTGTTTTTTTTCTTGATGTCTTCGTATGGTTTTTGCAAGGTTGGATCATTTTTTTGTTCCTAAACGAAGTTTTGTAGTCAGTGTCGTAGTTCTGAGGATGGTATTTTTTCAAGAGCAAATAATTAACGAGAAGGGATAATTTTCTCCGTACGATGATATCCAACTGAGTATGCCAGCAAACACTTTGAGTTTACCTTGACAGTGTTCCATCTCGAATCGGTTGTCCTGAATCGCCAGAATCCACCTGGTGAGCCTTGCACTGACCAGTTTGTACGTTTTGGGGAAAGTAAGTGCTTTATGATCAGTACGTATAATCAATCTGGCCCCTAGAACATATGACCGAAACTTCATTAATGCCCACACAATGGCTAACAATTTTTTTTTTCAGTGGTATAGTATGACAATTCTGATCCTTTGAGGATCGTATTAGCGAAAGATATAGTATAGGCAAGCGTTCTCCAATTCATCTTCCTGATATAAGACTGCTCCCAAAGCAATGTCACTGGCATCTGTTTGTAGAAAGAACGGCTTGCTCAGGTCAGGATATGTAAGAATTACAAACTCACAAAATAATCCTTCTATTTTTTTAAAAGTATCTTTTCTATCCAGATCCCATATCCATTTAGAACCTACTCTCAGTGATACTAAAAGAGGAACTATCTCCTGGGCATGTTGATTAGTAAATTTTGTATAATAGTTTATTATCCCTAAAACAACTCTCAATTTCTTGAGACTTCTTGGGCTTGGAAAACCTTGTATGACTTTTTTTCTGTCTGGATCTGATTTGATGCCCAGTGAAGTTGAAATGTGTCCCAAAAATTTGACTTCTGGTCGGAAAAAGTGAGATTTTTCGAAGTTTACGTCACGTGATCCCGAAGTCGTTGAAAGAAGGAGTTCCAGGTGATTTAGATGTTGTGAAGTACTTTCTGATGTGCATAGAATGTCATCGATGAAAGTTATTACGAAATTTCCTAGTCCCCTCAAGACTAAGTCCAGAGCTCTGATTAACGCCGCGGTGTTCGTTTTTAAGCCAAATGGAGTTACGCAAAATTCGTAGCATTTTCCCTCGTGTAAGAATTCTGTATATTTCATAGAGTTTGGATGCAGCAATACCAGACAGAAACTACTGACTGAATCAATCGTTGACATAACCTTAGTTTCCGTGCATCTTCGAAAGAGTAATTCAGTTGCTTCTGCATACTCGCAGGCATTGATCATAATTTCATTTAATTTTCTAGCATCCAGGCAAATTCGAATCGATTCACCCTTTTTTGTGACGATAACGAGAGGATTGATATGAGGGCTGTATGACCTCCGCATGGTTCCTAATTCTAATAAATTGTGTAGTTCTAAATTTACTTTTTACCTCAAATACATTGGTTTTTGATAAGTTCGCATTAAAAACGGCATCTTTTCATCAATTTCTAACTCACGTCGATATACAGAAATTCTACCCGGCTTTTTAGAGAACACATTTTTATATTTTTGTACTAATTTACAGAACCCTTCTTTTTCTTCTGATTTTAATATCGTACATTGAGCGACTTTTTCTTTAATCTCAGCATCAGTCAAGGCGAAATTATCTTGGCTATTTTCATTGGTTTCAATATGACTTATTTCTTTTAGTACACTTGGGTGTATTTCCTCAATAGTTAAGTATTTTTCGAAACACTTTAAATATTTATCTTTTTGAGAATTCTGAGGATCAAATACTAGTCTTATTCTTTTTGGATCCTCATCGAAAAATTTAACCTCTATCACTTTATCTTTATCTTTTAATTTTATAGTATTTTCTTTAAAGTCTAATTTACTTTTTAGTCTTTTTAATAAGTCAATCCCAATTATGCATTCCTTGTGAGCTCCTTCCCATTTGCCGAATTTGAATTTTGCAAAGACTTGATGCTTTAATTTTACAGCTTTTGCTCCAGTTGCTCCTATTATATTAGTGCCTACTATCGGTAAGAGTTCACATTTCTAAAGTTTTTGAAAATTATTTTGGAAGAAAGTTTCAAAGATACACGTAACCTCACTTCCAGTATCTGGAAATGCCTTCAAGTTTATATGTTGAATTTGTACATTCATTACTGGACATTTGTCTAAATTTCTATCTATTTCGTGATCGTCATTTTTTAACCTTCGAGCGGGCGCGCCGGGGGTAGTCTACCGCCCCTGGCAGAAAAACATGAATACCTACAGCCTACGGGTTTCCAGAACCTCGGGAGGGGCTTGTATTCTCTAGTTACTATGTATGACGTAAAATGGCAGTTTTTTGAAATTTCGAAAATTTCGGAAATTTCAAGGTGGCGGTAGGTTACCGCCCCGCGCCCACTAGTGATAAAAAACGGCGCGCCCGCATGAAGGTTAATAGAACTCGCGCATACCTAATGTTAGAGGTCTCTTCAATTCGTTGTGCCCCGAGTATGCGTCTATAATACAGGTTTCTACCAACCCGGGGCTTCTGCTTTTCCCAAATCATTTTTGACTTGGGGAATATCATTGAAATCATCGCAATGTTGTAGACTTCGAGTTTGTTTGCTAATACAGTACACTCCCGCTAACTGCAAGCTCCGTAAGTTCCACTTTTTTCACTTTTCTTCCACACGTATTTTAACGCATACTCCATTGTGTCTCCCACTTAAGCGACTGCAAGCGGTTGCGAGTCTCTGCGCATGTCCCAAAGTGCGAGCTCCAACCCAGCGTGGTTATACGACGGAATAGAGTGTGTAATTAAATTCATAATCATTATCATGGTTCTGATATTCACTTGCATCCCTACTGTTATTCCACTACTTGTATCTTTTGTATAGTAAATTTCTCTCATAGTTATTTCGATTATACTCAGAGTTGTTACGAGGCTAATAGGGGTTATGACAGTTTACTGGCACTGCTTGATCTAACGTTTCTAGAAGCTCTACAGGTTTATCGTACATCCTAATGTCACGAATTAGGAATGCGCCTCGGAATTCTTCTGAGAAGTGTCTGGATAGATGAATCACGATTTCGCTTTCAGAGAGTGGTGGAATCAGGTCTCTTGCGTTGTTCATCATTTTTGTTGCATATCCAGCGCGGAAGAGTTTTCCGGGTCGATAAAAACCGTATTGCAAGTCTGTACCTATCTTCAATCATACATTATCGTTCCAGAATTTATTTATGACTTTCTCGCGGAATGATATTTCAACGTCTTTACTCGATTTTACCATGTTCCACCATTCTCCTGCAAGCCCTGCAAGACATGTCTGTACCACAAAGCAAAAGTCATGTCTCCTGACATCTACGGGTCTTATATAATATTAGAAATCCTTTAGGAACGCCATAGATCTCTCTCTACCTGTACCTTCAAATTTCAGTACCGGCTAGTTTTTTAACCATAGAATTTTTATATTGGTAGTTCCAATCCCCCTGTCTGGTCGCGCTTCTAACGAGTCATGATTGTCCTCTAAATCTTGAATGCGTTTACAATTATGCATATTAGCTACCACTATTTCTGCTTGATCGGTATGAATTAATTCTGATGCCTTTTTTAACGCATCTATGTACTTTATGCTCGATATCTACAATATGTCCTTCTAGAATTTTTCCTTGAGTTTCGCATGCTTCCTTCCTAGTGCTTATTCGGGTTTCTATTTTATTTGTTAACGCCTGAGTGAGTGTATCAACTTTATTCTCTAACTCACTATGAGCTTTAATCGTTTTTGCACGACTTTTCTTTACTACCTGTACAATTCTATTATGATTTGACACGGACTGGTTTATTTCGGTTATCAATTTCTGTATACTGGCTAACGAATCATCTACTTCTGCTTGGTCTGAATAATAATCGGGATTATTTTGAGCTAATTCATTGCTATTATTTTTATCCATAGGTAGATTTGTAATTTCTCTTCTACTATCAGTATTCTCACAATCATTATTAGCACTTGAAATATGACTTGCATAAGCGTCATTTTGAGTTTCAGAAAATTCTTCATTCGAGTTGTCGCTCGATTCTGCAAAAGTTTCTGATGCTGCCATGCTAGCCTCTAATGTGGATTTAGATAATTTAATTTTCCTATTAGGTTTCTTTTGAGGATTCTCCACGCCTTCCTTATTATCATCCATGTTGATAAAATTTTTGTTCTTTGTTTTGTTTTTTAGAACAATTAATTTTAATTTTGGTTCTTATTTATTTATTGATTTTATTGTTTAACTCTCTAAAAGAATTTTTCCCTATGCTCATGGATTCGAATATGTTGGTTATAATTCCAATAAGTGATTCTAATTTTTATATTCATGTTATGAGTATAAATTCCTTAGTTATAAGATTTTAAAAGAAGGTTTATTTATTAAAGCACTAAATTTTCTCATTTCGTTTTAGAATTTGAAAAGAAAATTTAATTAATTTTAAAGTCAAGGATTTATTTCATTCTAAATTTAATTGAGATAATCTTATTTCCAATTTATAATGCCTCAATTTCAAAAGATTTCGATGGACAATGGATTACGTCTATTTATGACTTGTCATTGTCCGTTACAATGTCAACCGGTACAGAGGCATGCGCGTCATGTGATAACGAGTGGTATGAGTGAAGCACCTGCTTTCTAATTAAATTTGCCGCGCGAAAATAAGAATCTCCCAACGAATTCACACAAATGCCTCTCTTTCAAAAACTTTTGGGTCCCACCAGGGGTACCAGTTGTTACATTTATTTATTTTTGAGCCATGTGAATGCTCATTGATCTAGGGGTAATGGATGTTAATTTTAACCTAGACATTAGTTATTTCGTTTACTTAATGATAAATGTACCAATTCGTGTCATTTATAGATATTATTCTATAAAATATTATTCATTGGCAAATTGCTATGTTCCGTTCAGGAAGTTAGCCCCGACTAGACACGCCGGTATTAATCCTTGTAGAACGATGAAACTACTACAAAAGACTCTATTCTGAAATAAATATAAATACATTCTTTTGGAATAATATTTTCCACTGTAATGGGGTTCCCAAAAGCGAGAGACGATTGTTCACTTTTAAATAATTAGAAATTATGTGAAAACTATAGTCTGAACCGTCATTTTCTGCAGAATTTCAATTTCTGACGCAATTTGACCTGGTAGACTAGGTGCAATGTCTGAATCAAAACCAAGATATCATTTTCCTAACTTTAGAGAAAAAACTCAAAAGTCTTCAAATTTCTTTTGAACTTGGCAGTAAATAAATTATCTTTTTTAATTGATCCACTCACAGTATCTCTGAAATTTCCAATTAATTAAAATTGAGAATTGGAACAAATCCTGATTATTCTTGTTTAAATTCCCATCCTAAACGTATCAGAGTCTACAAGAAATTTTCTTATGGAAAATCGCAGATCGTCGAGGCGTCCTCGAGAACCTTCACTACTAAATGGGCTTACGAAAGGACTGATTGGCCGGGGTTTTCCAACCCGCGACTGGGCTTTGCTTCTTCTCAGACCCGCGAATCCCCACTTCTCATAATCGAATTGTGTGCGCAATTATCGATCCATTAATTTTCTTTCCTTTCTTGGTTGATTTCACGAAATCGTTTCTTTCTATCTTTTCGGTACTTACCTTTGATGCTACATTCATCATTTCGAATGGTAATGTTCGATTACTCTAAACCGTTTCAATCCACTTCATCGGACGGTTATGGCTTTTTGTGACAAAACTGTTTCGACATAAATTTAGCACTACTTTAAATCGGAGTCGGATGCTTGCTTCATCTTTTAATGATAATTTCAATTTAACAGTATCTTTTCTCGTTGTTTCAAAAATTCCAATGCTGTTGTTCATCCTCTTCTTCACTGCCACCCTTCTACTCTAATAAAAAATAGTATTTTTATATTCAGACATCTTCACTTGTTCCGTTTTTGTAATTTCAAGTTTTTCGAAATATTTTAGAAAAATTCGAGTTAGTTTAAAAGACATGTAGGAATTTTAGAAGTTTTAAAGATGAAAAATCTGAAAAAATATGCTTGAAATTCTTAACGTTCAAATAAATTACGTTTTTTATTAATAAAATTACTTTCTTATCTAAAAACAGTGCAAATATATAATGGTTTATAAACTTGAAAATAATAATATTATAAAAGAAACTTATAATCTCAGAATCCCAGCACGATACGATCAATATAACGGTTTCCCGATACCAAAACGATACGAGACGAAACCGAGACTGGAGTCTCAGAAACCGATACCGATAACGATACGAGAAATAAATGAGATTTTTCGATACGATATCGAGACAGTTCTCGTATCACACAACATCACTAGAATATCTGGTCGCCACAGAGACTCCTCTGCTAATGGTTGACTGTGCAGGAAAATCACGATACAGATATAGAAACCAATACATAAAAAAACGTAGAGTTCCTAATACAAATGTTCCCTTGATGAGTTTAAAAAAATGAAATTTCTTGGTTTGTAAAGAAATAAAACACTTCAGAGAAAGAAAGAAGACTTTTTTGTTAATTGTGAAAAGAAAAGCACATCTATATTCCTTAGAGGGGAGGAAAGGGATAGAACTAAGCTCACTTTGGTTACACTGTGGTTGAGAGAAACAATAAATAAAAAAAATGAAAAAATGAGAACAAATTGCCCTCCAGTTTCAAACAAATATTTTCAACTCACTGAAACCCGGCTGGAAATCTGACCCGTCTGCCAGAACGAGTCACTGGTTTCGTCGTTGTTACCTCCTCTGGTTCTTGTAGTGGTAGTTCCTCGTTGACAAAGTTACGTGGCTGCTGCTGATCGTCGCAGGGTGTATCCTTTGCTAGAATGTAGGCTGGCTTCAAATGGTTAATTGAGAGTGACGTTTTTTCCTTTGATTGCAAGGACGAACGTCTTCTTGCCTCGTTTGAAAACTGGATACGGACCATCGAATGGCGCTTTTAACGTGAGTAGATGCTCCTCGCCGTGGAGAATCCAGATATGTGTGGCCGTAGCTAGACCTTTGGAGATAAACTGGAAAAATCTACAGAGTTCCTAGACGAAATTTGATGCAGATTCTTCACGAGAAACGAGAAATTCCCCTGCAAGGGACTCTCCGTAAATATGTTCAGCAGTTGTAGCCTGAAGGTCGTCGCGCCAAGCTGCTCTAACCCCAAGCAATATGATGGGTACAATTTCGACCCAACGTTCTGTGGCATGATATCTGATTGCTCCCTTGAGTTGTCGATGAAATCGCTCTACCAGACCATTGGCTGAAGGATAGTGTGCGGTTGTCCTGGAGTGAAGAGTTCCAAGCAAGGTGTTCAACTCCTTGAAAAGGTGAGACTCGAATTCTGGGTGGTGTACCAGACCAGGAAATACACCCAGTGATGAGAGCTTTTGCAACAACTGGTGCTTCCATGTTCTCCATTGGGAAAGCTTCCGGGCAGCGCGAGCGTGAGAATCTATCGACGCAGGTTAGACAACACCTGAAACTTCGTGACGTTGGTAGTGGTCCAACCAGGTCGATGTGAATGTGCTCGAACCAGCAAGACTGCAGATTTTACCGATGGCCATACGTAAGTTTGAGTTACGAGTTTGACCATAGGAATAATTCCAGGATCAGATAGTTAATGTAGGGAATTGAAAGGTGTTCTGCGAAATTCTGCAGTAACGAAAGGTCGAGCTGTAGTTGTCAGCCATCACATTGTCTTTCCTGCTAACGTGTCGAATATCAGTTAAATGTTGATCGAAAAATTCTAAATATCGGAACTATTGCGGAACGGACTTTTCAGCTTTCTGACGAAACGCAAACGTGATGGGTTTATGGTCCGTAAAAATAATAAAGGATAGGCCCTCGACCATGTGTCCAGAGTGTTTCTGCGATTTGTAAATAGCTAGAAGTTCTCGATTGTAGGCACCGTACTTCTTTTCGGCGGTGCTCAATTTCTTAGAGAAGAAACCTAGCGGCTACCAAACGTTGTCCACCTTTTGTTCCAAAACGGCTCAGACAGCTAGGGTATCTTTGCATACATCAAAAGTTTGCAGTGCAGAATCGGTCCATTTAATCAAAGCTTTACCTTTCATGTTCCTCTGGAGAAGATCGTATGAAGGAGCCTGAAGTTCGGCTGCATTTTCAACAGCACATCTGGAGAAATTAAAGACTCCGATGAAACGTTGTAAATCTTTTGCAGCTTACGGCTTTGGATAATTTCGATTCGCCCGAACTCTTTCAGATAGGGGCCTAAGTCCTTCTCCTGTAATGTTGATTTCAAGAAAATTTATTTGAGTTGTACCAAAAATACACTTTGTGGGGTTTTTAGGAACACCGTAGGCCTTTATTATTATTATAACTTCATGGGTTAAAACCGTAAGAGCACCTGATGCTTGAGTTATCCCGTTGCGTCCCCTTGTAAGCCTAAGCGTGACTTTAAGGCCCTCTCCATACGGCGAGGACTGCAGCCACGCTATTGGCCGATATTTCTGACTCACTGATGCAGTTACTACGTATGAGTGTGAGTCGCTTCTCTGCAATCGCAGGACAGTGACAAAGGATATAAATAGCTGTCTCATAATCCCTTCCACACATACGACAAATGCCCTATATGTATTTCTGTTAGGCCTTGACTTCGTTCTTTTCAAGCTTGAGTACTTCCTTCGCTCGATTAAGGTTTAGCTTTAAACCCAAAAGGGTTTTAGCCTGTCTGCAGCCAGTAGCCAATTCCCACTTATTCTGATATTCCTCGGTTAACCAACGGTTAATTTCTTGAGTAACGAATCTACGGGAAATGCCTACAACTGGTTCGGGTCCAGTGAAGTATTCTCTTGCTGATAGTTTTGCTTGCCTGACCGATATCTCATTACCTTTGATGCTGCTGTGTCCAGGGATCCAATGTTGAGTCACTCGGTTTATCGCCGTTAGGTTTTTCAGTGCCTCAAGGTACTCCCATACTAAGAGCCACGTAGTCGTTGTTCCATTCAGGGCCATTATAGCAGCCCTGGAGCCTGAGCAGATGCGGATGTTTTTTTTGTTGCCATACTCCTGTGCCTTGTAGGCGCACTGGATCATGGCCATAATCTTAGATTGTAGAACTGTGGCGTAGGACCCCATCGGGATTGTGAAGCCCTTCTCACTCCTTCTACGATATACACCGGCTCCTGCCTTCTCCTTGTTTCTGGTACCATCCGTAAACCAGTTGTCCCCATCATTGGGTAGGTGTGCTTCGCCGTTAACCCAATCCTTCTTCGTGAATGGAATATCACGATATTTATTGATGAAGAGACAGCAAGTGGGTTTTTCGTCCCTGAGCATGCTCAGGATCGGCCTACTCACGATGTCGGTTGGGATACCCACTGCCGTCGAGATCCTTGCGCCTTTTACCATATCTAATCTTCAGGCCGCTTTTGTAGCTACGGCCTTCAAGCTGGAATGGAGGGACTCCAAATATGTTAGTGCCCCAATGCCACTGTGGGTGTCGACTTTGAGTCACCAGTGACGCCTCTTAGAATCAGTATCCTGATTCTTTCCAGTCGAGATTTCACAGTGAACAGTTCAACCTTACTCCATCAGACCACCGCCGCATAGGTTAGCCTGGGTTACAGGATCATCGTGTAGATCTACATAAGTGTCTCTGGCTTCAAGACCCAGCTTTTTCCTATGGCTCTCCTACAGAGCCATAGAGTCGCTACTAGCTTTCTGCACTTGTTTTCCACGTGCTCGTTACATGACAGCTTCTCATCTAGAATGCCTCCTGGATATTTAGCTCGGTCTTTGATTTCCTGTTGTTGTCCTTCCAATTTCAGTGTACTCGTGTTTCCCCACTTATACCGCCTGGTGAATACAACTGCGTCTGTCTTACTCAGATTGACCGATAATCTAGTCTTCTTGCACCAAGAATCCAGTATCCCCAGTTCATGCTGCATTACTCCGAAGAGCACGTCCAGATGCTGGCCGCGCACGATAACGTCCGCGTAGCCTATGACGTAGTAGCTCTGACTCGTGAGCAGATGAAGCAGTTCATCTACTATCAACCACCACAGCAAGGGCGATAAAACGCCTCCCTGTGGACATCCCGAGTCAATGGTTCCACATAAAGTGGTATCACCCTTCGTCGTTGTTAGGTTCCTGTAGGCCAACATATGGCAGGTCCATTCCGCGACTACAATAGGCACACCAGGTGCAATCATGGCCGCCATGATCAAACTTTATGGAGGTGTAGTTGAAAGATCCTGCGATATGCATGAAGGTTCCAATTGCCCTGTAGGCGTGTTGTTCCTTGTGAAGTGGCCTACTTGACAGGACCTTGTCGCGGAAATATCTATCCACAAGCGTTTCCACAGTTTTTAGTAGGAAAGATTAGTAGGCTGATGTTACGGAAATCATTGGGTGAAATATAACCGATCATGCCTGCATTCGGAATGAAGACTACTCTCGTGCCTCTCCATGCCATCGGAACATAACGCAGCGTCAGACTAACCCTAGCAAGTCTCACAAGCGCGGTGGTGCTGTGATGGTCTCTCCCGCGCTTTGTAAGAGGACCGGATATATGCCATAGGTGGCTTTAGTTGTCTCTGAGGTGTCGCTGTCTTTTATCCAGACCTTATAAAGCCCGGAAAATGTGTCTTGATCAGGTGAGCCAAGGTCTCCACTTCCGACGCTGAGTATCCACCGTCGGGCAATTGTAGTGTGCCGAGAATAGCATTTGGGTTTTGAGAAAGCACCGTGTCCAGTCTAACTGCCTCTGCTCCTTCCTCGATGTCTATGCAAAAGTTGGTCCAGCTTTCTTGCTTCGCCTTACGTATTGCACCCCTGTATTCATTCCTCATCGTCGTAAGTAAGGTCCATAGTTCATCTGTTTTGCCAGTACTGGCACGTCTAAACCTCTTCATGGTTTCCCTGCGAAGCTCTTCTAGTTTCTCGTTCTATCAGTGTGTCTCCCCAGCCCTCCGGACTCTTGTGTGTCGAAACTTACCTACATAAGTAGATTTGATGGCCTGCGTGAAAATCTTGGCTGTCATATCAAGGGTGTCCACGTCTCTAATTGAACTGACAACCTCCGAGAGTGTACTCCTTAGTTACGTGGAAAACTGGTCCCAGTCTGTTCTTCTTGGATTTCTGGCCCACTTAGGGCCCGCGGGTACGAAAGATTCCAACTTAAACTCTATCTATGCGTGATCTAAGAGATTGGGTTCGTCCGAGACTCTCCACTTTTTGACATTCTGTCTAAAACTAGCGGTACAGAGAGTGATGTCGATGAATTCCTTCCTGACTGAGTTACGAAACGTCGGGGCACTCCCCGTGTTAAGAATATCTAAATCAGTAGTAATTACATAACAATAGATTATTATCTCTTGAGTTGATGTCCGTACTCTGAGCAGCTGTCAAGCCAGCTCCCGACGACTCCGTGTTCGCCGCCTGCTGGGCTGCCTTGTGCCTTTTCATAGGCTTAACCCCCCCCCCCCTCGGGGTGTCCTCTTAGCCCCTCTATCTCTTGTTATTCTCGGTGCTGGTTGTCGGCGTTGTGGTTACCGATGTTCCAGCCTTCGCAGCTGCTTTACTGGCCTGCTGCGCTGGCCTCCTCAGTCTATTTTTCAGGGAACCGTTGATACTGTTGTTCTTCTTGGGGAACACATTGACCCCTCATGTTTCCATAGCCTCATTTAGCGGACCGTCAATCCCTCAGCTCCCGGGAAAACTGGAGGCACAGCTGCCACCTGGATTTGGCTAGTCGGAGAGACAGATTGGGAGGAGAGGATTATGTTAGATCCATTCGAAGCCAACCCCTCTCCACCACCTCCATTCCACCACCCCGAGAGGCCGTTTGGACACCTTCGTACCCCTAGATGCCAAAGTGCCACGTGCACGGTCACTCTACACTCGTGGCTTAGGGGGGTGGCCACATTGAGTGAGACACTCCATTAATACCCGCTTGTATGCCACCATACCAAGAGCGGGCTGTTCCTTGGTCGCTGTGCGGGCCGTAGGTCATTTCCGTCCTGATTCCAAAACTGGATATCGGACCGGGAGGAACCTCAACCCAAGTTTGCTAGGTTTTTTCACCATTCTACCATACTACAATCATACTCTGTAAAAAAAACTGAGGAAAATTACGTGAGATCCGTAAAATCATACCGTCCGTCAGAGTAAATTTACGTATTTCGGTAAATTTAACCTTACGGTCGTTGTGATTTTACGGCAATAGTGTAAAATTACATCGACCAGCGAGGGACATAAATCGACCCTCGTCCAGCGATGTAATATTGCATTGTAGGTTGGAGGACCTTTCCGACGGGAAACTGAAATATTCAGTTCAGCGAGCGTAAAATAGCGGCGTGGCAGTAAATTTACGAATGAGAATTTATTTTTAGTTTCCCTTTTCCTAATTTTCAATTCACTGTAGTAATTTTTCTGTTTTCAAATGTAAAGTACTTATCACTTTATTCTAGAAATGCACCCATATAATGAAATTTATAGCGCTAAATATATTATAATTAAATAAATAATATTGTGCATTCAAATATAACCTGCAAAAAAAACTTGGGCGGGTTGCCGGTAGTGTGGCTTTCATGGGAAATTGGCGCCTTTTTATACATCTGTGAGCGGTCTCGACGAGCAAAAACGATTATTCGGAATTAATCTTTTTCTGCATGGTGAAGCCCAGTGAAGCAAATAATTTGTTCTCAAGTTTATTTCAGTTATTATTTATATGTATATGTATACGGTCACATTTAGTTTGCCGTTTTGGACATTTTGGAGTTTTGGAGGTATACATAACCTCACTTTCTTTCCATGAGAGACCCTGTTTTATGAATTAATTAAGTGTTCAATATAGAGCGAAAGGTCTAAGCAAATAAAATTCTTAGATCGAGCTTTTTTGAAGCCAAGGTTTAAAAAAATCTGTTTTTAAACAGTCAAAAACCAAAATACGTTCAAAGCCCATCACACGATTTTTTTCATTTTAGGATTAAAATAGTGAAAGAGCATCCCCAAAAAGAATCAGCCAAAAACCAGCATGAAATTGCTTTCAAAGCTGTATTGAATTACAGTAGCTTTATAACAAAGATATTTCAATAACTAAATAATATTTTATCTATATTTCGGTATGTACAATTCTTGTGAGAATATTGTGAAAATATAGAAGCGCAGTCATATTTTTTACATGATTGTTTCTCAAATTCATTTTCTTCACAACATAGCTCTTTCCATATTATAAAAAAAATATACCAAATAATAATTCCGTTTCCGGATACGAATGGAAAAATCTACCCGTTAATTGAATTTTCCCTCCACAACCAGAATTTCCTATCCATGACCAGAATTTTCCATCCACGCTGCGTCAAATTACCAACAGAGTTCTTATTAATATAGAAGCAGTACGTAAAATTCACAACTAGATGGAGTTTTATGTTCATGGATGGAAATTTACGGTGCAGCCGTAATTTTCATTCATGACGTAATTTTACACCGTCCATCGAGGGTCCCTCTATGTCCATCACCCAGCGATGTAAAATTCCCCTAAATTTTTGACAGTGTACACACCTGGAGAGCCCGTTTATAGGGATCCTTCCATCTCCCCCCGAAGAGCCTGTTTATAGGGATCCTTTTATCCATATCTATACACATGCAGGCCGAAGTCCGTTTGACCCCCTTTCCCACACGCTTAAGCTTTCCCACCAACTACAACGTTCAACGTTCGAAAACTAAGCGAAGATGTTCCAAGTGTTCCTCTTCCGTTAATGTTGCCACCAGTATGTCGTCGATGCAAACGTATACAAAATCTAGGTCTCGCAGTACCTCATTTATAAGGCTTTGACAGGTCTGAGCTGTATTACGAAAGCCAAAGGACATTAAAGGGAATCCAAAGAGTCCAACTGGTGTTGTGATGGTCGTCTTCGGCACATTCTCCTAAGCGACGGAAATTTGGTTATAGGCAAGTACAAGGTCGAGCGTCAAGAAAATCTTCTTACCATGCAAGGATTGTCAGAAATCTTCAATGTGTGGTACTAGGGTACTTATCTGCAATGGTTCTCGCATTCAGACCTCGGTAGTCCCCACAAGGTCACCATTCGTCGCCCTTTTCAGAAACCATGTGCAGAGGAGAGGATCACCTGCTTTGTGATGGACGAGCAATTTTTATCTGTACCATGGTTTAAAACTCCTTCTTTGCTACCTTGTAGTCTTGAGTAAACCAAAAATTGCATTTTCGTTGACTCCTCCGAGATTGAGGGGCGACGAGATTTCGTTTGGGCAAGGTCACTGACTGCCTCCATCAGCACCAGACCGCCTTGTTTCCCGAATTATAAGTGCACGGCTACCGTAACGGGCGTGATACCAATATAGTCCATTGTCGTAAAGCTGGCCACGGCTTTCAGAGCGTTGTCGGAAACCCGAACGCTTCCATCGACCTTGTGAACGGCTGCGAGAACGGTCGCGAGCACTGGCTTCCGCAATTTGTTTCGCGGTCGTAGTAACTTCGACAATTGTAGTGCTTATGAGTGCAAGTTGTTGAAACATACATTGCATAGGCACTATATCCGCTGACGCTTCGGACACGTGTCCGCACGGATTGACATCGGCGATGGCATCTGCCAGATCAGCAAGTGCATCTAGGCCTTTTTGTTGCTGAGAAGCGTAAATAACTTGTGTATACGCGGGAAACCGGGCAAGCCATAAGGGACGAAGTACGTCATCAGGTATCACGGTGGAATTTTTACGGAAACGTGATGAATTTCTAGAATCTGAAGTTCTGCCCAGCAGTTGGTTGTTTCTTTGGACGTCATGGCTAGTTGATTTTTTTACACAAGAAACCGAGAACCACATACTCACTGCGCAAAAACAATAGTTAATTTACACACAGAAAAAAAATCCGAGAAATGCACTCGCCGCGTCTATTGGTGACGAATATCGAATGCCTGTGGAATAGACAAAGCGCAATTTTTAGCCGTGTTTAAACACGCCGGAATACAAGCTTCGAACGCCGAACTCTGACAACATTGCTTACACTTCGCCGAGTTGTCGATTACATATCACTGAGAGTTTTAGAGCACATATCATCGACATGAGAGTTGCAGAAAAGTATAATATTTCATGGTCTCCTGGTGAGGCGAATATATGGTCGCCACAAGGGTGTTTCTTTATATGGGCTATTTGGGTCCAGTAATAACGAATGTTATTATAGCAATAGTGATATGAGGATTTTCTTACACAATTGATAAGAAATGAATCACTGAAGAGGACTCCCACTCGAGTTTAAAAGTCTTTTCAACAAACACAGTTTTTTATTATTGGATCCTGAAGCCCATATAAATTGACAACAACAACTAATTTAACACCAGAGGGTCAACACCAATTTCCACCATGATTTAAATTATCCATAGTTTTCAAACTAAGAGTTGGTTTTCGAGAATAAATTACAATCGCTTGCCACTTGAAGAAAACTTGTGTTGCCTATGGATAAAGCGCACTGAATGGAAACGTTTTGTCCTTACAACCTAAAATATGATTGGACCATAATAGATGGAAACTCAAGCAGTGGCGAGTGCAATAGTGTGATGGCTTGCCAAAAAATTAAAAGATAATTTCTGAGAAAGATCCTACAATGTAGAGACTAGGAGTTGCGCGTTGACACTATTGTTATGATGATGATCAAAATAAATGTTCGAACATTAAAAATGCTATGGAAAAAGAGTGGATTTTTATAGAACATATTTTTATGCTTTAGGGGTCTCTGGAACGTGCCGTTTATCAGCAGTTGCTACTTAATTAACTCTACGATTATTAGCAATAAAGAAACTCGGCCCTTGTACTCGAAGGGCGGTTTAGATCCGGATATGGCTTTTTCTTCAGCTAACAGAGAAAGGCTTATATTTATGTACATCTGTAATAGATTGGAGTTTGGACATCTGGTTATTTCTGATTCGTTTAATACTTCCCTGACTAATCCTGACTTGTATCAGATTATTGATAATAAGCTCGATTGGGAGAAGAGGTACATTCATGAGAATTATAGTAAAAATTTGGAGGAGGGTCAAGTACATCTACAGGTAATTCATTTTGAAAAATGCTTACATGTTTTTCTATTAAGATTTTTTCAAAGATTTAATAGGATACGAAACCGCTCCATGTAGGTGCTCAACACCTACATACTTTGACTGATTTTTTAGTTTTTATTTATATCACGTTCTTGGGAAGAAGGATAATCGTCAAATTAGTTCTCTTGATATTATCAAGAGGATTAGTTTTCATTTTATTGATATCGTGCAAATTTCAATTGTAGAATTCCCAAATTCAGAACTGCTTAGAATACATTGTTTTAGATTTTAATAATTCAAAGTTTTCAAGCCTTAAAAAGAAAAGAATTTTAATTTTTTTACTTGAAGTCTTGAGAAATCAATCATTTTTGTCATTTGAGACATTCCAAATATAGTCAATATTGTCAATATTATCTGTTTTTATATGATTTTTAATATAATTATTATAGCACTTATCTCTTTTTACAGCCTTGCCCAGATGTTTACTGGTTCCCTATTATTAACGCAAGAATGGCCGAAGAGATGATAGAAATTGTGGAGAATTTTGGGCAATGGTCTGATGGATCACACGAGGTATGCACACATTTTTAACAATTTACTTTCTGTAGGGTCAATGGGAAATAGGATACAAAATTACAAAGTTATATTTTGATTACTTATATTTCAAATATTTGAGAAGATTATGGTTCGAAATTTTCCCAAAATTATCATGAACTTTCTCCTCTTCACCTTCTCCTTCTTCAATCAACAAAAACTTGCGTGAAAAAATATTTTGTATTCTCTTTGGGAGAGTGTCGACAATTTCAGAGTTTCCGTCATTACGGGTAAGTGTGATACGTTTAAAAAAACCCACTAAAATCTCAATTTGACTAGATTGTACTTTCGTTACTATAAATTAAACATATGCTGATTCCTAAGATGTGTCTATGGTTTCGATTTTTTCGTAGAATATAAATAATGAAATTGAGAATCTAGCAATCGGAAATTTGAACGATTCACAAGTATGATCAAACATGCAAGCATGCAAGCTTATACGACAACAGGTTATGTTTTTAATATTTCAGTGTATCTCCTGGAATGTTGTGACGTCTCCGCAGTATTTTCTCCCAGAAAGGGTTGAAATATAGTGTGAAGCTATTACAGAAACCTATTTAGTACCATTGTACGTTATTTTAATCTTGTCTGGTGTATATCATGAGCAGTCTAGGTCAGGATCTGCTCTACCGGACACTGGTGCCAGAACAGCACGCCAAAGCGGAATCAGCCGGGTGCCATGCTGCAAACAGATTCTTCCCTTTATGGCGCCCAGCTCGCGCCAGTCTGCAGTTATCTTGTTACTAGGGTCCCACAGTGGGCTGGGAGACCACCAGCATTGGCAAAATTTTATCATTTCGTTGGATTTATATGAAACTTGGTATAAGGGAGATTCTGAGATTGCTGATTTCGAATTTGACGTTAAAATTTATAAATTCGAAATGGCGGATCAAATATGGCGCCTAGAATTGTTAAATTTTTACGTATTTGTACAAAACTTAATACAAGGGGATTTCGAGATCGCTGATTCAGAATTTGGCGTCAAAAGTTATGAATTTAAAGTGGCCGATCCAATTTGGCGTCTGAAATTCCTAAATGTTCACATATTTGTATGAAAAATAGCAGGGGAAAGTGGGGTATGGTGTTAGTGCTGGGCATGGCGACTCTTGCAAATAATGCTCATGTTTGTTCATTTTCATAATAATTTTTCTACATAACATAGCTTTCTTGGTACTCAAGAAAGCTATTTCATGTAAAAAAAAATAATATAAAACTCAAGCAACACGAGCATTATTAGCAAGAGTCACCGTGCCCCGCACTGACACCATACCCCACTTTTTCCTACAAGGGGTTTTTGAGGTAACTGATTTCGCATGAATTATGGTGACGAGTATTTGAGAAACTAAAATTTCACACATGTAGTTTTTTTCAACGCCTACAGTTAGTCTGCAAAAGTTTTAGTATCCAACATCTACCACACCTGTGCATGTGGGACGACAGAAAAATCTCGAAAAATAAAACTCCCGAAACTGTAAAATTCCTTAATTGGAAAATTTCCGAATAATACAATTTCTGAAATTATAAAAATGCCATAATCTAAAAATTCCAATTGGAAAATTCCCGAATGATAAAATTTATGAAATTATAAAATTGCCGAAATCTGAAAATTCCAAATTGGAAAATTCCCGAATAATGAAATTCCCGACAGTTTATAATATTTCCGAACTTGAAAATTCATGACAGAAAATTGCCGAATTATAAAATATCCGAACCAGAAAATCCATGAATTACAAAATTTCAAACTTTTAATCAATATTATTCATTTATTAAAAATAAAATAATCGAATATTTTTATTTTAAACAAATTTGTTTTATGCCTAGAGATTCTTAAAACTATTTTTTGAATTTAAAATAACAATAATGGATAAGAATACATTTCCAGATAAAAAATTTTGGTTGAAAATGTGCATAGTATTTTTTTTTTAATTACAAAAACCGTTTTCGAAAATCAAATTGTTAATATATGTATGTATGTATGTATGTATATTTAATCCCTCCCTTTTACGGGTTTGAGGGCCTCCGCTCCCTGTACATATATTTACATTTCATCCTTAGTCTAACTTAACCGCTGCTTATATTCTAATGCTTCGCCTTACATAATAACAATAATATAAATACTACTCTTCTTAAACTTCTAAAAATCTGAAAATGAACGATTTTTCAGGGCTGCCATTTTCTCTTACCATCAAATGCATTTTCAACGATTTAAAATTTCCAATTTTTGCTCGTTACTTTCCTTCAAATAGGATTATCCGTTTGGCTCTGTTCCCTTGCTTTCTCTTACTTCTACCAGCTTTTTCATCCACGTCACTCTCTGCCCATTATTATCCGAAATCCAACTTACACACTCATCCACACTCAACTGTCCATCTTCCTCTTCTGTATACTTCTCTAACACATGTGCCCATGGCTCCACCTCGTATCCACATACTCTGCACAGATTATCCTCTTCATCCATCCAATATCTAAAAGATCTCACTCCTTCTCCCATCCTCAACCGTACCACCCTATTCCATTTGTCTTTTTTTTCATCTTTTGCAAATATTCTGGTTTCATCAACCCTCTGACCATCATATACCATCTATTGTACCTTGAATCCACACTCTTTCTCCATATCTCTTCTCCTTGTCTCACTAATAGCTCTAATTATCATTAGGTACATCCCCTTCTCATCGTCTGCTAATAAAGCTACGTCGTCCGCGTATACTAGAGAGTATAGTTTGCTATCACCCAAGAACCCCCCTTTCCCCTTCTCCTTTAGCTTTTCCTCTAGGCCTGCCAGCAGCATATTAAAAAGTAGTGGACTCAACGGGCACCCTTGCCTTAGACTTCTTCCTGTCCCTAATCCTGGTTTTAGTAAAAATTTCCTTTATCCTATCCACCAGCCCTGTTAACCAAGTAGTTGAGTACGTAAATGTTGTCTATCGTCCCATCCCTTTTCTAAATCCCGTCTGATTGTATAGGATACTTTGCTTCTCTTCTAGCTGATTCTCTATTCTTTTTCATCGAATTTATGCGTATATTTTATAACCCACTGGCATGAGAGTGATCCCTCTGTACTCTTCTACCTTGCTACCCTCCCCTTTCTTAACAAGCGGTACCACCAGCCCTGTCATCCACTTCTCTGGCCATCCTTCTCCTTTCCAGACCTTGTTGCAGATCTTCCACATCCCTTCCCTAATCCCTTCTCCTCCATACTTTATCGCTCCGTTCTCCATACCATCCTCTCCTGTAGCCTTGTTTCTTTTTAGTCTATCTATCGCCTCATCCACTTCTTCTCTTGTTATTTCGTTCCCTTCCACAATTTCTCCCTGGAATATCCTTCTAATCTCCCCTTTGATCCTATTTTGTTCTCACCCTAACAGACCCTTGAAGTAATCCGTCCACTCACCCATTTCTATTTCTTCATTCATGCCCTTCCCTCCTCCTCTTTCTCTATTTCTCACATCCCAGACCCTGCCTTCTTTGATCGCTTTTTCTACTTCTTCCTTGTATTTCTCCTTTCCCCTTTGCTTTTTCCTTTCCAGCATCCTCTCATGTTCTCTTTTTCTCCTATTGTACTCCACCTTCTCTATTTCTCCTTTCCTCCATTTTCTTACAGACTCTTTCATTCTCTCTTTACTTAACCTGCATTCCTAGTCCCACCAGCCGCTCTTTCCCTCTTATCTTCCTTCTTTTGTACCTATCTCATCCCTTACCTTCTCAATCGACCCTTTCAAGCTTTCAATTGTCGAGTCTACTTCCTCCTCCTTTTCATAGCTAACATTTTCCTTTTCCATTTTTTGTTCAAACTTTTTTCATTGATCTACGCCCCAGACTTCCATTTTCGTGTTCCTTTATCCCTCTCTTTCCTTTCTCCCTCTGCTGCGCTTATGGACGCCACCTTTCAGTGTAGCTATTACTGGAAAGTGCTCGGACCCTATCTCATTCCCCACATTCATACTGCATATCATATTCCTCATTCTTTCTTCCGCCAGGATATAGTCTATTACTGTTTCTCCCTTACCTATAAATGTGATCTCTTCCTTCTCATCTCCTTTCATATTGCCATTACATATGAACCATCCTGTTTCTCCTATTACGTCTAGTAACCTCCTCCCCTCCCGGTCTATCTCCCTATGTTTGGAGCTCCTTATATAGGCCTCCTCTTCTTCATCCAGGCATTCAAGTCACCTCCTATCAAACCCAACTCTTCTTTCTTTTCCTCCATCCACCTCCTTATTACTCTCCAACCTTCCTCTTCCCCTGAGACCATGCCGCCCATCCCTCTACCTTTAACGTGTTCCCTTCTTGCTCCTTGCATTGTCCACACAACCCTTTAGGTAACATCCTTTTCATCCCCTTCCAATCCTTCTCATCTGCCCAGGTATCACTTATCATAATCACATCCCACTTTTCTAACTTCCGCCAAAAACCTTCATTCTTGTTCTTCAAGCCTGCCACATTCCAGAAAACTATTTTCACGTTTTTCCCATCCCTTCCCTCACCTATCCTCCTCACTTTTCTTCCACCTTGCTTTGTGGAAACCCCTCTATTTGATCTCTAACCTCTTTTGCTTCTTGCTTTTTTCTACCTTTCTCAACTCTTTTTTCCTTCTTCCTTATTTCTTCTGATTCCTCGTCCCAGAACCATTCCTACCCATTTATCCATAATCTGTCTTTCCCTATCCATACCATGCGCCCCTTTTTCCTCTCTACCCGCGCCCTCTGTTCTATTTGCCATCTCCTTTTGCTTTCCCTCCATGTCAGATATTCTTTAATTATCTCCCTTCTTCCTTTCAATAATTTGTTTGTTCTCCATAATTTTCTTTTTCTCCTCCCCACTCCCTACTTTTAGTATAAACATTCCTTATTATCCTTCCTTCGTCCCTTCTATTCTATTAACTCCTTCTACCCTTACCTGAACTCCAATATCTCTCAGAAGATGTATGACTTCCACCTCCCCTGTTTCACTCTCCATTGTCAATCCTTTAACTACTATGTCATTACTCCCTATTCATATTTCTGCACCCTCTGTTTCTTTCCCCATATTCTCATTCCTCATTTCTAAGTTGTTTAACCGTTCTTCCAACTGTTTCATCTCAATATTTCTCCTTTCGTCATCCTCCTTCTGTCTATTCTATATGCTCTTTAGCTTACGCCATACCTTATCCTTCTCCGCTTTCCCGCGTTTATCCCACTCTTCCCACTTTTCTCTTACTTTTCTCACTTCCCCTTACATCATTTCCCTGCCTATTCATATCACACAGTCTTTTTCTTGTTTCCTCTCTAAACCCTTTTATGAGAGCCTCTAGTTCTTCTAACATCCCTCCATCCCCCCCTATCTCTATCTGGTGTTTTCCGTTAAGAGAGTTTAGTCATAACTTTCTTGCTTTCCTTGTCCGTTTCTAACTCATCGTCCCCTTCCTCTCTTCTTCTTTTTTCTTCCCCCTCACTACTGGTTACGCTCACTTTTTTTCGCCATTCGTCTCAACTCCTATTCGAGCCCGCACTGCCTGGATTGTTAAGGCGCCTTTGTGGCCCGTACCTAAATCCCATCTCATTGCCGTCCCCATCCTAGTCGGCGTCTCAAACGTCTCTTGACCGCTACTGTCATCTTCCCCCTTCTACTCACTAACCGAGCTCGCAACCTCGTCACCAATTGCCTCATTTCCCGCCTGTCCTCTGGCGCCCGTTTGTGGACTTCTTACCGTCGGCATCCCAGTATCTCACCTTACCCACTATTCCGCGACGCTTCCCGCTCTTCAACCGCCTACCTCTTACCCCCCTTGCCCGACAACTATTTTTTACTCCTAACCTCAAAAATTTTGTACGCTCAAATTTCCTTTCCTCACAACTCACTTTCATCCTTTATACCCTTGCCTTCATTCACCCTTCATCCTTCACACCTGATCTTCGCACTCACTGCCCTTTCTGCTTCCACACACGCTGATTCCCTTCACCAAAGTCAAAAAAACTAACACTTGACACAAAACAGTTCTCTCACGATCGGTACCGAAAACGGAAGCCGATCATATTGTTAATGAAAAAAAGAAGAAATTTCGAGATTATTCTGTGCTGAATTAAATCATACAAATTTTATAGAATTATTATTCTTTAAATTCAATCAATAATTTCAAAAAGCTTTGTACATTAACAAAATCTATATGATTGAAACATTTAATTACTGTATTTTTAATAAATGAATAATAGCTTTGAAAAATAATTTTTCAATCATTTGACGGGCCGAGAGTAAAAGCGGTGTGGAATTAGTAGAGGAGCGAAAGCGAATATAAAAAGCTTCAGCGTAACAACGGTTTGAATGAGCGCCAGAGGGAAAGCGGATTGAAATACGTTAAGGGCAGAAACGGCTTAGACGCCTAAACCGTTTCTCCTCGCGGCCGAAACTCAAGGCGTTTTTCCCTGTAGTCTCGTGGAACAGTATCTTCAGAACGTGGGGTTTTTCGGCCCCCACCACTTTCTCATCAGGGAGCAACACATGCAAACGTAGCGTGTCGGTGAGTCAGCTCTGTTACATGCTGCGTAGACCAGCTTCGTGTAAAGCCGAAAATGCACGAGCACGAACTTGTGGCTCGGGCCGAGCCGAGCTCCCCCGACTTCACGATTCAGTTTCGTGGGTTATTAGGAGGTTTGGGTTGATTTTTGTTTTCACGAATGACACCTGACATACCCATGCATGTAAAGAAGTCCCGAAATATTTTTTATTATGTCTTTCAGGAACGTATATGGGATTTTAACATTAGATTAATAATATTCATCACTTTCAAGTGATTTCATTTTTTATTATTTATGTTTTATTTTTTCATCCATTTCGAATATTGCAAAGTTTAAATGATAATAAATAATTATCATTTTCAATTTAACGTATAGAATTAATAAAAATAAAATTTATAAAATTTTAAATTATAAAATAAAATTATTAATTAATTTATTTAATTAAATTATTAATTAATTGAATTAATTATAAAATTTTATAAAATTGAATTAAAATTGAATGAATTAATTAATTTAATTGGAATTCAATTGAATCAATTATAAAATTTTGAATGCTCTTGCCAGGCAAGAGCATTTAAGTAAATTTGATATCAATTGCGCCTGATAGTTGCGGTTTTTCGGCTATGTTTCGGAAAATCATTTTTGTTGCGCCCGACTTATTATTTGTTGATAAATAAAAAGGCGATGCAAAGTGAAAGATTTTAGAAGAAACCGCCACTTTCTAGCACTTATCTGAGAAAAGTTAGTTATGAACAATATTAAATTGTTTGAACAACTTTTTTGTTGACTTTAACTAATTATTACCTCACTAAGTGAAAAAAGGACATAAAGGTGAAAATTGGCGGAAAACCGCAACTATCAGGCGCAATTGATATGGATGAAGATAGTCATGAACAATAATAATTTGTTTAAACAATTATTTTTTCTAAATCTAATTAATTATCAAGACACGCCTAATAGAAAATAGACAAACAGTGGAAAATTTCAGAAAAAACCGCAACATTCTACCAATTAAGCGAAGGGAATACTATCAACAATGATAATAAATTGTTTAAACAATTATTTCGTTAACTTGAATTCATTATCACTTTACTCCAAATGAAAATTAAACAAAAAGCCAGAATTAAAAAAAACGAATTTTTCTAGCATTATTCAAATATAATATTATTAATAATTATAATAAATTGTTTAAACAATTATTGTGCTAACTCGAATTTACTATTACTTCACTCTAAATGAAAATTGGACAAAAAGCCAGAAATTTAAAAAAAAAACGCATCTTTCTAGCATTATTCAAATATAATATTATTATTAATTTTCATAAATTGTTTAAACAATTATTTTCTTAACTTGAATTTATTATTACTTCACTACAGATGAAAATTGGACAAAAAGCCAGAAAAAAACGCATCTTTCTAGCATTATTGAAATATAATATTATTTATAATTATAATAAATTGTTTAAACAATCACTATTGTTAACATTGAGCTATATTTGAGGTTATGTAGCATCGCGATATTTTTTTTTCGAAAAACTGCAGCCAGCACCTTAAAGTATAAGCCATGCTCTTTCAAATGCACTTTGTTTCACTCAAATTTTGTTTTTATTGAGATGTTCAATTTTGAAGTTTTGAAGTTACATGAATTCCTCAAGTTTTGGACACCTTCACGTTTAGTAACCGCAAGGTTTTGAGCGGCAATTCTGATGAGCCATAGCTATTTTGAGGGTATCGAGAAATCGCTGAGCCCAATTTTGCTATTAGTTTTACAAAATTAATTTGTTGAAACAGTTTGTTTAACACTTGTGTTGCCACCCAAAAAAAAGTCACAGCATCTGCCACCCGGGTACCTGGGTACCCCGTCCACGAAATTGTTGTTAAAATTCCATTGTAACTTGAAATAACTATGTGTACTCAATCAATATTTAAATATTCATATTCTAGGAACGTATTCCTATCTGAATATCACAATTCAATTATGTACAGTGACCTTGATAGTACTGAAACAGGTATAAAAAGTGCGCAGCTACATCGTGAATTTCATTTTTCCGAGAAGGCCAGGTGTGTTGAACATGAAAGGGAAGAAGGAGGGTCTATATATTTTTTTCTTTTATACGTGAACAACCTGGATTCTTATAGCGCCCGATCCATGATCCAATAGCCTGATCCATGGCCGCATGATCCAACTCACGCAAGTTCTAGCCACGCGCCCGTAGAAAAAATCGCAGCTAATCAGAAACGATACCAGCTACACCGCCATATTGAAAAAATGTACAGCTGGCGGCTGTGCCGAATGGTAACCAAGATGGCCGTGCAGCTGGTATGCGCGACTTTGACGAAAATGGAACGTTTTTCGGCTAGACCTTGTGTGGGTTGGATCATGCATGGTCGTCTACCACTGAGGCCGGCATTAATTCGAGCGGTGCGTGTAGTTTAGTTTCTATCGAAACTCTACTTTACTCTCTACAATCTACTCTACTCTCTACTCTATAAACTCTGATCTACTCTACTCTCTACTCTACGCCGTGCTCCTCATTCTCTGCTCTACCGCCTCCTTTCTATTTTCTACTCTTCTCTCTACTCTCTACTCCTCACTCTATTTTCTACTCTTCTCTCTACTCTCTACTCTCCACTCTACTCTCTACTCTTTACTCTCTACTTTCTTCTCTACACCGACCTCCACTGTACTCTACTTTCTGCAATCTACTCTACTCTCTTCTCTCTACACTCTGCTCTACTCCACTCTCTACTCTACTCTACTGTCTATGCTTGCTGAAACAGAGGATAGGGCCGAAACAAAATAGGCCCCGTGGACCAAACACACTTGATCGGTGCCGGCCGTGTCCTACTGGGAACGTTTTATCCCCACTGGGGATGAAGTTGCTGTGAGCTTGCTGTGCCGAGGTGTAAGTTGCGGTCAGTCATCAGGAACTCAGCCCCTTCGGGCCATGATCAGGAAGTGCGTGGTGGCTGCAGAAATCGGAATCTGCAGTGTTCTGGGCGAGTCCAGTCCGTCCGTGCATTCCGGGACCGGTTAAACGACGGCTGGGCCCCAGGGAACTGAAGTAGGACGACAGTCCGAGGGTATACCCGTTCCCAGTTTTTTCGGCCTGCCCCTCCACGCACGAAGCGCTGGATCAACTAGTAATGGCATCCTTAAATGTGAAAGAAAAGGGAAAAGAAGCAACCGAAGATCAAGAATAGATGGACACGGACATCAAGAAACCAGCGACAACGAAAACCACTATGACGAAGAAGAGAAAAGCGCCGAACCTAGAAGCTGCTCTCAAGATTACGGAGAAAACATTACGACAGGGTTGCAAAGGACTTGAAGTGAAGGAGGAATAGATCCTGTTGGAAATTTATGAATTGCTTAAAGAAATGGCAAAGCACATGGAGACGAGAAGTAACATCGATAAGACTTTCAAGGACAAAGCATCAGTGGCAAGAGATAAGATGGCACTTTTACTTGCACACAGAATTGCTGTGAAGGAGGCAAGGAAAGAGTTGGAGTCTTATAGAAAAGAGAATTCGGTGCACTTGCTCACACTATGAGCACAGATGCGCAACGACAGAAGTTGCGTCATAGAGAGGACACCCGGGTCGCATTCCAAAAGGAAGAAACATGTGACAAACATGTCAAGTCCTGAGAACGGAGAAGCCTTGAAGCCCGTGAAGGAAGCACAGGTCGAGGGGGCTACCAATTGATGGAACGAAGTAGTTAGCTGCAAGAAGAAAAAAGAAACAAAGGAGCAAGTTAATAACGTGACGGTTAATCCCAAAAAGAGAGAGGGAGGAAAGCCAAAAAAAGTTCGACCTGAGGTGGTGATAATTACGCCAGCAGCCGGACGTAGCTTTGCTCAAGTCGTAAAAGACATTAGAGCAGAAATGGAAGTGGAAATCAGGGCCATCAAGAAAACCCGTCAAGGGAATGTACTTTTGAAACTAGGAGCATCGGATAAAAATCGGGGTGAATTTAGTGTTGCGCTACAAAAGGTCATTAAAGAGAGTGGGGAAGTTCAGCAAGCGAAGCCACGTGCACAGATCGAAATACGGGACCTAGACGTTGCAACCACCACAGAAGAAATAAAGGAGGCTCTCAAGCACCTTCTAGGACAGGAAGCTGTCGAGAATACTACAGTTAATATGACCAAGACAGAGTTCTGAGAGAGCCTAATGGCTTACATCGAACTAAAGGAAACAGAAGCTATCAAGGTGAATCAGCTTGGCCACATTAAAATCGGGTGGGTCAAATGCAGAGTGCGCATAAGAGAATGAACCAAACAAAATGCCCACTTTGCTCAACAAAAACAGGATGGCGGTAGTGCTGTAAGGCAACCTGAACCGCTGCAAGCTGGCCCAAGCACTAATGTTTCAGCTGGCTACAGAAAGAGGCGCTGAGTTGTTCATAGCTAGTGATAATCTGAGTGATCAACAACCATTCGCAAAACGAGGGGATGCTGTCTTCCGCAAGAAACTTGAAGAGATCGAAGATCTATGCCGTAACCTGGACGGATAAATCATTCTTGCAGGTGATTTCAATGCCAAGTCATGTGAATGAGGTATGACATGAACAGATAGAAGGGGGCGGGAGGTTACCGACATGGCTGCAAAGTTGAGTTGACCATCCTTAACAGCGGAGAGTCGGCGAATTTAAGAAGAACAGGCTACCGTGAGACCATCTTAGACATTACTATGGCCACACCAGGGGCAGCACGTAGGATCAATGGTTGGAAAGTCCTCGAAGGCTACACCGCTAGTGACCATCAGTATACCAACTTCCAGATGGGTAGCGAAAACCTGAGGTCAAAGGTCTTTAAGACTCAAAGGAACAAGGGGGGCTGGAATGTTTTGAAACTAGACGCGACCAAACTTCTTGGAATCATTGCTGCGAAGGGGGGAAGTATGCTAGAAGAACAAATAACTACCACAGTCACAAAAAAAGAAGCAGAGAGCTTGGTGGAACACACAATGGTCCTCATTGAGAAAGGGTGTAATGACTCAATGCCAAGGAGATCTGGAAGAACCACCAAACCCCCGGTATACTGGTGGAACGCAGAAATAGCCGAGTTGAGAAGGGAATGTTTCAAGCTCAAACGAAAGGTACCCCGAACTCGGAAGAAAGAGAAAGGCGCAACCGAGGCAAATAAAGAATATACAGTCCAAACTCCGAGCACTGCCGCCCCGAGCATTGCCGCTTCCCTGATTTCTCGCTTGAGCGCTACCCCCACTTTTGCGTCGGTCGCGACCGTTGCATTTCATAGCTAACGCTCCGAGGATTGCCGGGAACGAAACGGCCTAATTTGAAGGTTTTTTTCGGGCAAAATCTTGAAGCTTTTCAGTCAAACAAATTGTTTATTTTATTATACATATAAGAAATAAAACATTAGGGAAACTGTTCGTTATTCAAAATAATTTTTAATCCACTTTAAACAAATTTGCTATGATATAAAATCAAATTTATGTACTATAAGGTATCAACGTTTCCTGCAAAAATATTTTTGAATATATTACAATATCAAAGATAGCTAACTCATCCATTTTGCTTCCTTATAGAGGAAGTTTTGTAATGGTAACATTTTCCAAACATTTTAAATTCATTTAATTGAACCTTCCCCAATTTAAAAATGTATAATGTAATGTTCTAAGCAAATGTCCGGATGTGTGGATATGTGTGTGGATGTTTGGATGTCGCGCTTTTTTGTGAACACGATAACTAGAAAAAAGTTGCAGATAAATTGATGCATAATATTTTTAAAATCGGTTTTTTTTTAGTACAAATTTTCTCATTCCCATAATTCAAAGTTGATGCGAGAATAGAAAAGTTGTGTTGATTCAAGACAAATCGATTGACCTATAATATCAATACATTTTATTGAAGGGCAAGGAAGCTATGGTAATTAGTACTATTTGAAAACACGGTTTTTTATAGTACAACTTTTTTCACTAACATTATTTAAAATTTATGCAAGAACGAAAAAGATTCCTTGATTCCTTGAAATCGATTTATCTATAATATTATTATATTTTCTTGAAGATTGAGGAAGTTATGCTCATTTATAATATTCGAATCATCTGTTTCAAACCGAAGAACTTTTCTAATTGACATAATTCAAAGTTGTCGCATGAATAAAAAAGACTTTTCACTCATAAATTTTAAAATAAAATAATTCTGACAATTTTTGTAAAGGAACCATAAAGCTGGGAAAGGGATAGGGTGCGACAGAACTTTTCCCATCCTTTTCCCAGCTCGAAAAATTATCATTTCGAATACAAATTTTGATTTGTCTGATTTGTCTTTGTATTAAAAAAATGTTTAGTATTAATTTGTAATTTTGTATTTTTTGCAAATTTCTATTTTTAAATTGATCAAAATGAAGCATTTGGTTTGTCTATTATTGCAAGAATTAACTAATGCTTCCTCATGAGGAAGCAAATACATTTGCTAACGGGAAGCAAAGTGCTCGTGAAATGAGCACCATATAATTATAAATACAAACAAAGTGGAAACACTATTACAATATCAAAGATAGCTACCTAATCCATTTTTATTTTACGTTCCGTCAAATATTTAAAGGCTTTGCATAGAGATGTTCTGGATGAATGTTCAACATAAAATGTGAACGCTAAATCCTGCAGAAACCATGAAAAATTATAAAATCTCATTCAAAAGATATTAGATGTCTGATTTCAGCTCCTTTGATATGCATTTCTATGAGAAAACTGCTTGCAGTATTATTGCACAGTAAAAAATGTGAGGAAGAGTGAAAGAATTTTTTCTGGAACATATTTTAGCTGTATCGGTTCGTGAATTTCCATTTTTCAAACGAACTAACATTCATTCTCACTGCTGTGAAAAAAAGCTTTTCACTGTTTTTTTTGTTTACGTTCTTCATGTATTGTTGAATTAATAAGATTACACAAGTATTAGAGTTTCTCTTTGTTTAAAAAAACCGACCAATACGACACAGTAATTATTAATGTACTGCACGAGATTGAATAGGTTACGTTAAAAGTGAGGTGAAATATTTTTCACTTTTACGCTTTGTTTACATTTATTCTAAAAATCAAACATACCATAGCTAGTGTTCGATTTTTATGTTTTACATACCTTTAAGCTCGGGTTTCAAAACGAAATAATACAATTTGAATCAATTTTGTACACATGTATGTACCCTAGGTAAATACAACGATTTTCGAGATAAATTTTTAACTAACCGAAGGGCTGCAATGCTCGAGGTTTGTCAGCTGCATTCTTCTCCACGCATTCGAGCGTGACCGAGCTTAGAGTGGGGGTTTATGGCTTCTCGGAATTATACTCCCCTACAGCCCCGAAAACGGCAATGCTCGGAGTTTGGACTGTATAATGGCAAAAAAAAACATTAAACCGTGCCATAAATAGCAGTGAGCACCTCAAATGGGTAGAAGTTCGTATGTCAGTAGACGCGGACACCTGGGGCCTTGGGTACCAGATAGTGACTAAAAAACTTTACGGAAGATCACCAGTCGCTAACATGGACCCGCAAACGATAGAGTTGATAGTGGGGGAACTATTACCGAAGCACCCTGAACAGGTCATCACGGAAGAAATGCTACCGGAAGCGATACCTCTTTTTACTAGAGGAGAACTGTGGACGGTTGCAGCCAAGCTGGCAAATGGGATTCACGAAGGAATACCCGTATGCAATGCTAAATAGCTTCAAACCCTGTCTCGAGACCGAAGTTTTCTGTGAGAGGTGGAAAAAACAGAAGCTTGTGTTACTGGACAAAGGAAAGGTCCTACCCATTACACCTTCCTCTTACAGACCCCTCTGCATGCTGGACGTTGTGGGCAAACTCTTAGAGCAGCTCATACGGGCCAGGCTGAGAATGGCAATTGAGGCTGCGAGGGTTTAGCCGAAAATCAGTATGGCTCCCTTGATGGCAGGTCAACTGTGGGAGCCATACGGAAGGCCCTGAAAGAAACGGCTCAAGCATGAAGCGGCAACCACAAGTCAACGAAGGTCTGTTTAATGGTCACCTTTGATGTCAGGAATGCCTTCAACTCTCTTAGATGTGTCGACATTCTGGACGTCCTAGAAAGGCGCTTCGAAGTTCCAGGCTATATACGGCGTATCATCAGTAGCTACCTGAATGAAAAAAGCCTCATGTATCAAACCACCGAAGGAATATACTCCACAAAAGTGACATCGGGAGTAGCCCAGGGATCGGCTCTTGGGCCGGATCTCTGGAACGTGGTGTATGATGAAGCACTCACGATGGATCTATCCACAGAAATCAGATTGTGGTCGGATTTGCTAACGATCTTGCTGCAGTGATCACAGCCTCTATAGAAGAACTTGCAAAAACAAGAGTTTCCTTAGTATCAAGAAAGGTAGCAAACTGGCTCGATGATCACGGGCTAAAGTTGGCAAACAAGAAGACGGAGGTGGTAGTTCTGACCAGACAGAGGATATTCTCTAAGCCTGACATGCCCAACTCGGGGAAATTTCCTCCGGCAACACATGTTCCCAGTTCCCTACTCTTTCTCCTAGAGAGCGGGAGTGGTGGTAAACGCTTGCGAGAATCTCTCCTCTGTGGCGTACGCGTGTACCACGCGCATGCGTTTACCACCACTCCCGCTCTTTAGTAGAAAGATTAGGGAACTCTGAACATGTGTTAGCGACTGGTCATCTTCCATAAAGTTTTTTAGTCACTATCTGGTACCCAAGGTCCCAGGTGTCCGCGTCTACTGACATACGAACTTCTACCAATTTGAGGTGCTCACTGCTATTTATGGCACGGTTTAATGTTTTTTTTGCCATTATACAGTCCAAACTCCGAGCATTGCCGTTTTCGGGGCTGTAGGGGAGTATAATTCCAAGAAGCCATAAACCCCCACTCTAAGCTCGGTCACGCTCGAATGCGTGGAGAAGAATGTAGCTGACAAACTTCGAGCATTGCAGCGCGTCTGTTAGTTAAAAATTTATCTCGAAAATCGTTGTATTTACCTAGGGTACATACATGTGTACAAAATTGATTCAAATTGTATTATTTCGTTTTGAAACCCGAGCTTAAAGGTATGTAAATCATAAAAATCGAACACTAGCTATGGTATGTTTGATTTTCAGAATAAATGTAAACAAAGCGTAAAAGTGAAAAATATTTCACCTCACTTTTAACGTAACCTATTCAATCTCGTGCAGTACATTAATAATTACTGTGTCGTATTGGTCGGTTTTCTTAAACAAAGAGAAACTCTAATATCAAATTGTCAATTATAACCTCGATTTCACGTCACTTGTGTAATCCTATTAATTCTAACAATACATGAAAAACTTAAACAAAAAAAACAGTGAAAAGCTTTTTTTCACAGCAGTGAGAATGAATATTAATTCATTTGAAAAATGGAAATTCACGAACCGATACAGCTAAAATACGTTCCAGAAAAATTTTTTTCACTCTTCCCCACATTTTTTACTGTCCAATAATACTGCAAGCAGTTTTCTCATAGGAATGCATATCAAAGGAGCTGAAATCAGACATCTAATATCTTTTGAATGAGATTTTATAATTTTTCATGGTTTCTGCAGGATTTAGCGTTCACATTTTATGTTGAACATTCATCCAGAACATCTCAATGCAAAGTCTTTAAATATTTGACGGAACGTAAAATAAAAATGGATTAGTTAGCTATCTTTGATATTGTAATAGTGTTTCCACTTTGCTTGTATTTATAATTATATGGTGCTCATTTCACGAGCACTTTGCTTCCCGTTAGCAAATGTATTTGCTTCCTCATGAGGAAGCATTAGTTAATTCTTGCAATAATAGACAAACCAAATGCTTCATTTTGATCAATTTAAAAATAGAAATTTGCAAAAAATACAAAATTACAAATTAATACTAAACATTTTTTTAATACAAAGACAAATCAGACAAATCAAAATTTGTATTCGAAATGATAATTTTTCGAGCTGGGAAAAGGATGGGAAAAGTTCTGTCGCACCCTATCCCTTTCCCAGCTTTATGGTTCCTTTACAAAAATTGTCAGAATTATTTTATTATAAAATTTATGAGTGAAAAGTCTTTTCTATTCATGCGACAACTTTGAATTATGTCAATTAGAAAAGTTCTTCGGTTTGAAACAGATGATTCGAATATTATAAATGAGCATAACTTCCTCAATCTTCAAGAAAATATAATAATATTATAGATAAATCGATTTCAAGGAATCAAGGAATCTTTTTCGTTCTTGCATAAATTTTAAATAATGTTAGTGAAAAAAGTTGTACTATAAAAAACCGTGTTTTCAAATAGTACTAATTACCATAGCTTCCTTGCCCTTCAATAAAATGTATTGATATTATAGGTCAATCGATTTGTCTTGAATCAACACAAATTTTCTATTCTCGCATCAACTTTGAATTATGGGAATGAGAAAATTTGTACTAAAAAAAACCGATTTTAAAAATATTATGCATCAATTTATCTGCAACTTTTTTCTAGTTATCGTGTTCACAAAAAAGCGCGACATCCAAACATCCACACACATATCCACACATCCGGACATTTGCTTAGAACATTACATTATACATTTTTAAATTGGGGAAGGTTCAATTAAATGAATTTAAAATGTTTGGAAAATGTTACCATTACAAAACTTCCTCTATAAGGAAGCAAAATGGATGAGTTAGCTATCTTTGATATTGTAATATATTCAAAAATATTTTTGCAGGAAACGTTGATACCTTATAGTACATAAATTTGATTTTATATCATAGCAAATTTGTTTAAAGTGGATTAAAAATTATTTTGAATAACGAACAGTTTCCCTAATGTTTCATTTCTTATATGTATAATAAAATAAACAATTTGTTTGACTGAAAAACTTCAAGATTTTGCCCGAAAAAAAACCTTCAAATTAGGCCGTTTCGTTCCCGGCAATCCTCGGAGCGTTAGCTATGAAATGCAACGGTCGCGACCGACGCAAAAGTGGGGGTAGCGCTCAAGCGAGAAATCAGGGAAGCGGCAATGCTCGGGGCGGCAGTGCTCGGAGTTTGGACTGTATATTCTTTGTTCGCCTCGGTTGCGCCTTTCTCTTTCTTCCGAGTTCGGGGTACCTTTCGTTTGAGCTTGAAACATTCCCTTCTCAACTCGGCTATTTCTGCGTTCCACCAGTATACCGGGGGTTTGGTGGTTCTTCCAGATCTCCTTGGCATTGAGTCATTACACCCTTTCTCAATGAGGACCATTGTGTGTTCCACCAAGCTCTCTGCTTCTTTTTTTGTGACTGTGGTAGTTATTTGTTCTTCTAGCATACTTCCCCCCTTCGCAGCAATGATGCCAAGAAGTTTGGTCGCGTCTAGTTTCAAAACATTCCAGCCCCCCTTGTTCCTTTGAGTCTTAAAGACCTTTGACCTCAGGTTTTCGCTACCCATCTGGAAGTTGGTATACTGATGGTCACTAGTGGTGTAGCCTTCGAGGACTTTCCAACCATTGATCCTACGTGCTGCCCCTGGTGTGGCCATAGTAATGTCTAAGATGGTCTCACGGTAGCCTGTTCTTCTTAAATTCGCCGACTCTCCGCTGTTAAGGATGGTCAACTCAACTTTGCAGCCATGTCGGTAACCTCCCGTCCCCTTCTATCTGTTCATGTCATACCTCATTCACATGACTTGGCATTGAAATCACCTGCAAGAATGATTTATCCGTCCAGGTTACGGCATAGATCTTCGATCTCTTCAAGTTTCTTGCGGAAGACAGCATCCCCTCGTTTTGCGAATGGTTGTTGATCACTCAGATTATCACTAGCTATGAACAACTCAGCGCCTCTTTCTGTAGCCAGCTGAAACATTAGTGCTTGGGCCAGCTTGCAGCGGTTCAGGTTGCCTTGCAGCACTACCGCCATCCTGTTTTTGTTGAGCAAAGTGGGCATTTTTTTTGGTTCATTCTCTTATGCGCACTCTGCATTTGACCCACCCGATTTTAATGTGGCCAAGCTGATTCACCTTGATAGCTTCTGTTTCCTTTAGTTCGATGTAAGCCATTATGCTCTCTCAGAACTCTGTCTTGGTCATATTAACTGTAGTATTCTCGACAGCTTCCTGTCCTAGAAGGTGCTTGAGAGCCTCCTTTATTTCTTCTGTGGTGGTTGCAACGTCTAGGTCCCGTATTTCGATCTGCGCACGTGGCTTCGCTTGCTGAACTTCCCCACTCTCTTTAATGACCTTTTGTAGCGCAACACTAAATTCACCCCGATTTTTATCCGATGCTCCCAGTTTCAAAAGTACATTCCCTTGACGGGTTTTCTTGATGGCCCTGATTTCCACTTCCATTTCTGCTCTAATGTCTTTTACGACTTGAGCAAAGCTACGTCCGGCTGCTGGCGTAATTATCACCACCTCAGGTCGAACTTTTTTTGGCTTTCCTCCCTCTCTGTTTTTGGGATTACCCGTCACGTTATTAACTTACTCCTTTGTTTCTTTTTTCTTCTTGCAGCTAACTACTTCGTTCCATCAATTGGTAGCCCCCTCGACCTGTGCTTCCTTCACGGGCTTCAAGGCTTCTCCGTTCTCAGGACTTGACATGTTTGTCACATGTTTCTTCCTTTTGGAATGCGACCCGGGTGTCCTCTCTATGACGCAACTTCTGTCGTTGCGCATCTGTGCTCATAGTGTGAGCAAGTGCACCGAATTCTCTTTTCTATAAGACTCCAACTCTTTCCTTGCCTCCTTCACAGCAATTCTGTGTGCAAGTAAAAGTGCCATCTTATCTCTTGCCACTGATGCTTTGTCCTTGAAAGTCTTATCGATGTTACTTCTCGTCTCCATGTGCTTTGCCATTTCTTTAAGCAATTCATAAATTTCTAACAGGATCTATTCCTCCTTCACTTCAAGTCCTTTGCAACCCTGACGTAATGTTTTCTCCGTAATCTTGAGAGCAGCTTCTAGGTTCGGCGCTTTGCTCTTCTTCGTCATAGTGGTTTTCGTTGTCGCTGGTTTCTTGATGTCCGTGTCCATCTATTCTTGATCTTCGGTTGCTTCTTTTCCCTTTTCTTTCACATTTAAGGATGCCATTACTAGTTGATCCAGCGCATCGTGCGTGGAGGGGCAGGCCGAAAAAACTGGGAACGGGTATACCCTCGGACTGTCGTCCTACTTCAGTTCCCTGGGGCCCAGCCTTCGTTTAACCGGTCCCGGAATGCACGGACGGACTGGACTCGCCCAGAGCACTGCAGATTCCGATCTCTGCAGCCACCACGCACTTCCTGATCATGGCCCGAAGGGGCTGAGTTCCTGATGACTGACCGCAACTCACACCTCGGCACAGCAAGCTCACAGCAGCTTCATCCCCAGTGGGGATAAAACGTTCCCAGTGGGACACGGCCGGCACCGATCAAGTGTGTTTTTTCCGCTGGGCCTACTTTATTTCGGCCCTATCCTCTGTTTCAGCTAGCATAGTCAGTAGAGTAGAGTAGAGAGTGGAGTAGAGCGGAGTGTAGAGAGAAGTGGAGCGGGAGTGGTGGTAGACGCATGCGCGTGGTACACGCGTACGCCACAGAGAAGAGATTCTCGCAAGCGTTTACCTCCACTCCCGCTCTCTAGGAGAAAGAGTAGGGAACTGGGAACATGTGTTACCGGAGGAAATTTCCCCAAGTTGGGCATGCCTGCTCTAAGCCACTCACAGTTGACATTGCTGGACAAGAAATTGCTGCAAAGAATGCGCTCAAATATCTGGGCACGTTGGTAGATGAGAAACTCACGTTTTCAGTGCAAATAAACAATGCTGCCGCCAAAGCGGAGACAATGACCGGTATGTTGTCAACACTAATGCCGAATGTTGCTGGACCTAGAAGTTGCAAGAGGAGAATCCTGATGAGCGTTACCCACTCTATCATGCTCTATGGAGCAGAAGTTTAGGCCGATGCTCTGAAGATAAACAAGTACAGGGAAAGGCAAAGGAGTATAAAGCAGTACAAAGGAAGGGTTCACTGAGAGTGGCGTGCTGTCTCCGGACCAGCAGAGCTGCTTATTTTAGGCATTATTCCCATCGACCTCTTGGCAACCAAGAGGAAGAGGGTTTATGAGATTACAAAAGCAGGTACGGGAAAGGAAACCGCAAAGCAGCAAAGAGCAGCGACCTTACAGAAATCTAGAACAGAATGGGAGGCAGAAGCAAGAGGCATGTGGACTGCCAGGGTTGTAGGTGACTTAATATGGTGGGTCAAGAAGAAACATGGAGAGGTGAATTATCACCTCACCCAGTTCCTGTCTGGCCACGGCCACTTCAACGCCTACTTATTTTGGCGGAAAAAGAAGCAAAGTCCGGACTGTGATTATTGCGCAAACGAGACGGAAGACATCGAAAATACCTTCTTTCACTGCATGAGGTGGGCGACTAGGAGAAATGAATTGAAGACTGAGCTCGGAGTGGATGTAACTCCAGATAATATTGTGGAGCTCATGCTAGAGTCCCAAACTAACTGGGATGCGCTATCAGGTCGGGCGAGAAAAGAAAAGGGTAGGTGTATGCCAAGCAGGCAGTACAAGTTGGAAGCCGAGGTGCGACTTATTGGCCTACAACCTAAAACTTTGAAGCAATGCGATAAGCGGTTCCAGGGTCCTAGGTTGGTGTGGGATTTTAGGCTATTAGAAATATAACAAAGGATATAACGTTATTTAAGCTTGTGCTTTATTCAAATAGCGAGCACTTCGGAAGGCACGTCCTTCTAGGATCGAACACTGATCAAGAATAACTTATGATTACGCATTTTCACCAGCACCCTTTGTGACAGAGACCTTTGGCCGGTCCAGTCCTGTTAGGCTATCATAAACAATTCCGTCACTCAACACACACGTACTGTTCTTAGAATATAATAAAGGTTAATTTTGATATACACTTAATTCAGAGAATTAAACCAACAGTTGGAAGCAATAAAGGAGTTCGTTTAATCGGTAAGGCCGTTTTCCGAGGTCAGTCCGACACTCACCTTCCTTCCTCAAGGATTCGTCCCTGAAGTTCGAATGTGGTCAGTGTATAAAGAATTTTACAATATTCCTTTTCAAAAAAGGAAAAAGAAAAAAAACCTCTGCTCTACTCTCAAAAATCTACTATACTCTACTTTATACTATACGCCGTGCTCCTCACTCTCTACTCTACTCTCTACTCTCCATTTTTTACTCTTCTCTCTACTCTCTGCTCTTCACTCTTCTCTCTACTCTCTACTCTTCCCTTTTCTCTACTCTCTACTCTCCACTCTTCTCTTTACTCTCTACTCTCTACTCTACACTACCCTCCACTCTACTCTGCTCTCTACTCTCCATTTTCTACTCTTCTCTCTACTTTCTACTCCTCACTCGACTCTCTAATCTCTACTATACTCTTCTCTCTACTTTCTACTCTACTCTCTACTCTCCATTTTCTACTCTTCTCTCTACTTTCTACTCCTCACTCTACTCTCTAATCTCTACTATACTCTTCTCTCTCTAATCTCTACTATACTTTTTTCTCTACTCTGTACTCTTCACTCTACTCTCTATTTTCTACTTTCTACTCTCTACTCTACACTTCTTTGACAAGGCTACCGGGCGCGTCCCTAGGTTGTGGATAGGGGGGCCCTGTAACGAGGGTTTCTGCTGAATATGGTTATATAACTCAATAAGCAGTCGCGGACAATGGTCCAGGGATGGTCCCGAAGGAAAAACCCCCAAGTCATAGAACGAGTGCGCAAGACATTCAAGCGGACACTTGAATATATTCAGAAGTTTGAAGGAGCACTGCGAGAGATGAAGGAATCGTTTCACTCAAAAACAAACATGTTTTTCAAAATAAGGGAGGGTATTAAAGAAGCACAAGTTCTGACCGAGAACGTGGCTTTTTGAACGAAGGAAAATGATGGTTACTTCCGTTAGGTTCCATGTACTTTGGACAAGCGGAGGAAGGAGGGAGAGAGGGTCCGCATGGAGCAGCTCAAGGCTCACCTGGAAAAAAACCTTTTATACGCAGGAAAAAAGAAACGTAAGCCAGACGGGGTCTCAAACCGAAGACACTGAGGAAACTCCCACTCCCAAACTTGGGAAGCGTGAGCGGGAGCCCACACTGAGTCCCGTTGAGGCAAGCGAGCCTAGACCGGCGACCAAGAAGGCGAAGACCCGGACCGCTGCTACGAAAGCGACGTCAACGCCCAAAAAGGGAGGAGAAAGTGCTGCAGCATCAACGCAGATGGCGAGCGCAAAGAAGACGACGAGAAGAAGAACTCGGCCGAGGCGGTTCTCATCAAACCGGCCGAGGGTCTTAGCTATGCCGAGGTCCTCAAGGACCTCAAGCAAAACGTGAAGCCTGACGACCTTGGCGTAAAAATCAAAGGAGTCAGGCAAACGAGAAACGGAGAGGTCTTTGTGGAACTCGGACCTGCAACGAAGGGCAGAGCAGAATTTTCGGCTACCGTTAGGGAGGCGGTTGACGTAGGGGTGAGCGTGCGCGAGCTCGTTCCCCGAATCGAGATCGAGGTCTTGGACCTCGATTCAATGACTGACGCAGAATAGGTCGAAGCGGCTGTGAGAAGCCACTTCCGTAACCAGTATGTGGGAGGTGTGAAGGTCAACCTCACGAAAAGACCCTTCAGAGGCGATCTGGAGGTTTTCGTGGAGCTGCCAAAGGAATTGGCCGCGAGGTGGTACGCAGAGGACACCTGAAGGTGGGGTGGGTAGCCTGTCGTGTACACAAGAAAATGGAAAAGGTTCGGTGCTACCGCTGTCTAGGCTTCGGCCATAGGGCAGCCGGTTAGGAGGGCCCTGGCCGTACGAGGGCCTGCTGGAGATGTGGCAAGGAGGGCCATAGGGCGACGGCGTGCGTAAGTACGCCGCAGTGCTACCTCTGCGCCACAAATGAAGATAAGCCCCTGACAGACCATCGGCCCGGGACAATGAGGTGTAGGGCGTTCCATGAGGTAACCTCGTCGAGGAAACCTCAGGGACGCGCTACATAACAGAGCATACCCAACCAGGATGCCAAAGGCCGTCGAGCCCATTGTGTGGTACCACCACACTACTGAGGACGATGCGTGCATCTGTTTGGTAGATAGTCTGAAGAATGCCAAGTTGGCGCTCAAAAGTGGAAGCCGAAGCACGGCTCACTGGCCTTACCACACTCAGTGCGTAAATGCATTCTCACCTCCTCTCCAAAAAAAAAACTCTCTACTCTGTACTCTACTCTCTAATCTATACCCTTCTCTCTACTCTCTACACTCTACTTTCTACTCTCTACTCCCTACTCTCTAGTTTCTACTCTCTACTCTTCACTCTACTTTCTACTCTCTACTGTCTACTCTCTAATATCTACTTTACTCTCTACTCTCTATTCTTGGACTACATTTTGGATATCGCCAGCGTTGCTTCGTATATAACGTATTACGAAAACAATAACATGCTTGCGGAAAAAACAAACAGACGCAGCGTGTTCTTACGCCAGCTTTTGGAAGAACTTACTATGCCAATGATAGAGGAGCGATTTTATAACCAGCAAGTTATGCGAAACCACGCAACGAAAATCGCTATCGAAAGTTATTTTGAAACACCAGTAGCAGATTTTTATCATTTACAATTTTTATCATTTGTTTACTTGAAATCTGTAATGCCACATTAGATATATGCATTACATTTTTAGTAGAACAACTTCAAAAACATAAATATGAATAATCCGATGAATTTCTAACCATGTTTGATAACTTTGGTCTGCTATATTGGATCCGCCATTTTGAATTTTGAAAATCCAATACCTGATTGCAACGCAGTGACCCCAAAAATATAAGTATCACCAATCTTATCAAGGTGCGAACATCTTTTATATTTCATGTCTGTCATATTGGATCTGTTATTTTGAATTTTGAAAATCCAACAACAGATTTCGATACAGCGACCCCAAAAACTTGAGTACTACCAATGCTATCAAGATCAGAACATTTTTAATAAATCATTTTCGCCATGCTGAATTCACCATTCTGAATTTTAAAAATACAACATCAGATTTAAAATCAGAGATCCCAAAAACCTGAGCATCCTCAATTTTATCAAGGTCCGAACATTTTCAGTAATTCATGTCCGCTATATTGGATCCGCCATTTCGAATTTTACAAATCCAGCACCATATTCACAATCGGCGACCCCAAAAACCTGAGGATCATGAATTTCATCAAAGTCCAAACATTTTAAATAATTTATGGCTGCCATATTGGATCCTTAATTTAAAATTTTAAAAATCCAACATCAGATTTAAATTCAGCGACCCCAAAAAGCCTCCCTAGTAGCGAGATAACTGCAGACTAGCGCAAGCTGGGCGCCAGAAGAAGAAGAATCTGTTTGCAGCCTGGTGCCCGGCTGGTTCCGCTTTGGCGTGCTGTTCTGGCAACAGAGTCTGGTACAGCAGATCCTGGCCCAGAATGGCCATGATATATACCAGACAAAATTAAAATAACGTAAAATGGTGCTAAATAGGTTTCTGTGATAATTTTACACTACATTTCAGCCCTTTCTGGGAGAATATACTGCCAAGACGTCACAACATTCCAGGAGACACACTAAAATATTAAAAACGTATCCTGTTGTCGTATAAGCTTGCATGCTTGCATGTTTGGTCATACTTGTGAATCGTTCAAATTTCCGATTGCTAGTTTTTCAATTTCATTATTTATATTCTACATTAATTACTAGTGTTCAAACAAAATACCAGAATCTGGTTCCTTTATTCACCAGATTCTGTGCTTCGTCTGGTCTGATATTTTCTCCCGTCAGTCTGGTCGACTAGGGGAAGCAGATGCTGAGGCAGACTCTGGCCTCTGTCATACAAGGCAGACGTTGCTACTAGGGCTAATATACTTAAACATAATTAAATCGGATCACGTGAAATAATTTTATTTTGAAATGCTCACATCTTTTTTTGCCTATATGTGTCAATGGCAGTGAAGGGGTTAAATTACTTCGGTGATCGAACGAGAAGAGAAGCCTTAAACAAATTTTTCGTCGGATTGAAGTAATTTTTAAAGTTTTTTTGCTAAAGGAAAAAAAAGATGTAGGACATAAGGTTTGCGATTTTAAGATTGTTGTTTTATGTATTGTGAATTTTAAAATCCCGGTAAATTTTTTAATCGCGGTTGAAGAAGTTTGCAACAAGTTACAAGAAATTTCTTTTGAAACCAGGAATACTGATTTTGGATCTCCATTCGACTTGTGATTATTTGCACTAATTAAAACTTTTCAACAGGATACCAGATTAGACGGTTTTTACGAAAGCGTGCCAACACGTGACATTCACATGAAACAAGTAAACTTCGAGCAGCAGTGGCTTTACTTCATCAAAGAGTATGTCAATCCTCTACAGAAGCTAGTGTTCGTCGGACACGATCGCGACGTAAGATACTATTTTGTCAACATTATCCAACCCTTTCTAGGATCCCAGACTTTAAACAATATGAAAACTGTTCTCATGCATGACATTCACATGACCCAAGTTGGTTTTGACGAGGCTTGGTTAGAATTTCGCTTTTAAAAAAATCTCCATATTATGAACCAGTGAGGTTAGGCTTTTTTCTTCTTCGCGGGACTACTTGAACCCCACCCTACAAAAGAACCGAAAGTTAAAACGTGGTCACTGGTCACAGCTTGAAAGAGAAAAAAGGAACGTTCTTTTCACAAAACATTTGTTTACCTTTTTTCACGAGACAAAAATATATATACAAAATAATTACCACTGCTAATCTCTTGAAGGTCATTTATAAACAACGTAACATCTCAACGGCATTCCTTTGGCAGAATGGGGTTTCGAGATAATGTTCTTTTCCATCATTTTGTAGAAAAATATATATAAAAAAGTTGTTTTTACAATTATTTAAACTACTGCCCCCCCCCCCCCCCGCCCAACATTTCTCAGCCCATTTTACTAACTACACACTTAGATTTTTTGGTGTAATTTTCTATATTCAACGTCATATTAAAGAAGAAGTAAGAACGTCTATAACCTTTTGTAAAGCGATTTAATGCTCTACACTTTTGTTAGAAATATAAAGTTACGTGATTTGATAAGAGATACGAGAACATTGTTTAACCTCGTTTTATTACAATTTAATATCTTTCACTATGATCGTAGTTCTTCCTCAAAATGCTTAGATTTTTTTAGTTCACCTTTGACTTGTCAAAAAATCTAGAAGAATGCATAAACTAATATACAGGTTATTCTGGTACATAGCACTATTTACTATGGTAACCCGTACATGAAATTCTGGAAGCCAGTGCAGCATTTTCTCTTTAAAATCAACTTCAGAAACTTATAAAAAATTGTACATAAATAAGTAATTGAATTGTATTTGATAAGACATGGCTGAAAATATTTTAAAGAATAAGAACGCCGGCAAAAATGTGTTGCTAAATTTGCGGATGACACTTTATATCCGTTTCTAGAATTTTTTAAGGAACGGGAATTTGAATTAACTAGAACCTTGTGCGCGCTACGCGCCCACTAATTGCCCTTTCTTCAGGAAAAAACTCAAGTCCTTATTATAGCGAGGAAATTCTCTCTTCCCCATATGTCTTCTCTCTTTCCATGCCTTTTCTCTTAAACAACTCATATACCTTCCTCCCTTCCTCATGCATCCTTCTCACTTCATCCATCTGCAGTCCATTCATTCTAAAGTACCTTTCCCTCTCAATCTCCATCTTCCCATCCACTCTTCTGTTCTCCTTCTCCCATCAGCACTCCCTAATCAGCCTACTTCCCCCCTTTTCCAAAACTTTCTCCTCATATTTACAAGCCCGACTGCCCGCTAGAATTTCTACACTCGTTCTCCCCGTCTCCCTCCTGACAATATAATTGTGCGTGTTCCTTGCCAACCCCAGGATCCACTTCACATATCTCTTCTGCGTTCTATTTACCTCTTCACTTTCCTTCCACTTCCACACCTCTACTCCATACAATAGCTCACTCATCACTAGTGAGTCAAACAATTTCATTCTCCATCCAAAATCATCTGCGAATAACTTCTTTCCCAACCCCCACACACTCCCCTATCCTTCATCGCCTCCCACAACCTCCCCCTATCCACCGAAGGAAACGCGCCTTTGAGATCCACAAAAAATGCGTACACTCTCGTCTCCTACTTCGCTAATTCTCTACCTACCACGTGCTGCAGAACGTAGATATTGTCGATAGTACTCCTGCCCGCTTTAAAACCATGAAACCTTCTCTCCACCCTCCTGGGGATCCCTCCCCCTCCATACTTTCTTCACTACCACCTTCAGCCTCTCCCTAACCTCTTGAATCTGAACCCTGAAATGATTCTTTAAAAAAACTCCCTCCACTCCTCACTCCCTATCTTCTCCCTTACCCCCACACTACGCTTCCTGAACCTATTCATTATCTTCCAGACGTCCCTCTCTGTCTCAACATTTCCTAGCTCCTCTTCCAGATATTACTTCTTTTCCTGTTCATTCTTCTTACACATCAATCTAAACCCCTTCCTCATTTCTACGTACTCCTTCCTTTTCAAATTACCCTCTTTCCACTTCTTGTACTTCCTCTTCATCTTCCGTTTCATATTTTCATTTTTTTACATTTCCTATCACACCACGGCTTCACCATTCCTTTCTTCTTCTTTCTAAATACCTTCTTTCGCACACACCCTTTCACCTTCTCTTTTAGATCCTCCCATATCTCTTCCACCGACTCCCCTCCAAAGCTTACCTTTCCTAGCTGCTTCTGATACTTCTCTATCGCATCCCTCGTCCAAGTCACCCTCTCCCCTGTCAAGACTTCTTCCCCACCTTGTTTTCCGCCACCCTCCCCTCTTATCCACAGACTTAATGGCTGATGCTCTGATTCCATCCTCCCCTCTACTGCGAATTTCTCCGCCTCCTCCCATCCTTGCATATTCATGACCACATAGTCAATCACCGATACCCCCACCTTACTTACATATGTGTATTCTCCCTCTTCGTCCCCAGTTGCCATACCATTCACCACCGCCCAGCCTCTATCCTCCATCCAGTCCCTTAGAATCCCCCCTCCTTATCTATTATCTTATCATTCAATTTCCTTTCGAAGCTCCCCCTTCCCTGTAGAGGCCCCCTCCCTCTCCATCCTCGCATTAAAATCCCCACCCAGTACCACCATACCCTCCTCTCTTTCGCCTAGCAAGTCTTCCACCCGTTCTTTAATTCTTCCCATCCCATTATTATTGTACACTGTCACAAACTTACACGCTACCCCTCATATCTTTACTTTCTTCATTTGCACTCTCTCCCCCTCTTCCTCTCCATGAACTGCTTCCTCTAATCCATCTCTAACCTCCGTTATAATTCCCCCACTAGCCCTTCCTTTCTACTTCACTCTGACCGCCTCCTGGAGTCTCCACCTATACCCCCTTGGCAGCTTTGGCTCTATTCTATCCCATTCCTTTCCTTCTACCCACGTCTCTACCAGTCCCACAACATTAAATTCCTGGATATACTTCCAGAACTCCTAATCCTTCTTCTTTATCCCTGCTACGTTCCAGTACAGTACCTTCACTCCTCCGCTATCCTGCCTTACCCCCACCTCCTACTTCCTACAAAAAAATTCCCCTGCACTTCCTTCAACACCTCTTTCTCCTCATCCCACACCCACATTTTCTCGTCTACATTTATTTTCCGATATCCTATCTTCGGCGATCTTCCTTCACTCCTCTCCCTCCTGGCCCTGTCGTTCAGCATTCTCTGCACATCCCTTTCCTTTCTCATTAAATCGCGATACATGAAAACTCCCTTATCCTTTATCCTTTTCTTATTTCGCATTACCCCCAACTTCTCTTCCCAGCTCTCCAACTCCTTAACCGCCACTTTCTTATCCTTTCTCTCCTCCAACTTAACTTTCCCTGCCATGCCTTTAACCCAAAATATTCTCTGTAGCAGCGCTTCCACGCCCTCCCTTTCTTCCCCGCTCTTTAGCTTCAACCCTCTCAGCACAATATTATTCCTCCTGTCTGCCTTCTCTTTTCTCTCCATTCTCAACTCCATTGCCCTTAACCTTTCCCTATCCGTCCTCTCCTCCTTTTCATTCCTACGCTCTACCACTTTTTCTTCTATCATATTTTCTACCCTCTCCCAAATACCTTTAATTTCGCTCCCACACTTCCGTTTCCTACTTCCAATTCCGTCCTGCTCTCCACCTTCTCAAGCCTTTCTTCCGCCCTCTCCTTCCACGCCCTAATGTCCTCTTCTATCTGCTTTATTTAAACTTCTTTTTCTTTCCTTTCCCTCTGCAAGCCTTCTACTCTCTCCCTTAGCTCTTTCACCTCCTTTTCCCATTTCTTGTCTCTCATTCTCAAGTCCTCCCTCATGCCTTCCATCTGCTCCTTAATCACCTTTACGTCCTTCCTCGGCCCCCTGATCTCGCCTATCACCATCCCGAAAGCTTCCTTTTCCGAGTTTCCCTCCATTTTGGGGGGGGGGGGCGGTGTCCTATGTGTTCTCCCGCTTTTTTCAAACGGACTTTCTACTTCAGTTTTGTCCGGACTCTCTCGGCTGTCTCTCTTCCTCTTCAATAGATCCTCCCCGTCACTTGCGCTCGACGCTCTCTCCCTTATTACCTTTACGCTTCCTTCGTTCCCACTGTCCCGCTTTCTCCTTCTTCCCGACACGCCACTAGACACCAAACCACGCGCTGTTGGCTGTCGTGACACTTGGAAAATTTCCTCCCCGTCAATTTCGCTACTAGCACTCCTAGCACTCTCGCTGCCCACCTTCTGCTCTGCCGCTGGTAACTGGGGCCCACGGAGTAATAATAAGGAGACCAATCATGCTGTAAAAAGCGCCTCGAGTGTCGACTGCGGTAACTGTACATTTAATTCTGAGCTCAGACGTTTCTAATCAGCACATTATGGCCATTTGGTCATGCGCACTGTGATCTGCTATCTGGTTTTCTCCCGCGAGAAGTGTGCGAGTGAGCGCCGTGTTTAATAGCAACTGAAAACTGAGGTTTCGTTCCCGTAAATATTATTAATATTTAACTGAACACTTTTAAAATTAGAAGTTGAATTACTTTAATTTCAAGTCGTTATAAATTAATAATTGTTCAATTGTTATTTATAGACTAAAATTTGTCTGAAGTGTTTTTAAATATTCTCTTAACAATTTTTTTTAATGAAAAATCTCTTTAAATTCTCCAAGTAATCTGAAATAAAATTTGTTATTATCATGAAATTTTTGAAAATCCTCAAAAAGCTTCAAAATTATACTTCAAAACCTTCAAAAATTTACATTTTATATGATTTTCCGACTTACACTTACTAAATTATTTGCAAACACTTTTGCCATAAGTTGTAAAACATTGACAGAACCTCAATTTGCTATCGTTGTTGTTATCACGGAGTAGTTGCCATGGACTGGAGCTCACTCGCACACTTCTCGTGGGAGAAAAGGAGATAGCAGATCACAGTGCGCATGACCGATTGGCCATAATGTGCTGATTACACGGAGAGAAAAATCAGCGTTTGAAACGACACTTATTCGTCGTTTGAAACTACGAGTCTTGATCGTCGTTCAAAACGACGAGAACTGTAGATTGAAATGACGAAATCGTCGTTCAAAACGACGATACGTATCGTCGTTAAAAATCACGACTCTCGTCGTTTGAAACGACGTGGATCGTGGCTTGAAACGATGATCGCGCTGCAACCAAAAATAAGCCCTGCCAATATCAGCACGCTTGCGCGTGTTACAATGCAAGAGTTTCGTAGTTTCAAACCACGATTTATTTCGTTTCAAACGACGAAACGATTCGTATGATGAAACGACGATATTCGTCGTCTCAGTCGACGATGAGTCGTCGTTTTGGACTGCGATGCCCTTTCGTCATTTCAAACGCTGATTTTTCTCTCCGTGTAGAAACGTCTAAGAACGGCAGTACACCGGCAGATGTCTCTGAAGACGTCTATCGCCGGCAAATTCTCCCTTTATTTCCCTGTGTTACTTTTTTCCAATTGCTCACAACCCCTGCAGACACCCCTTTCTCTCACTTAGCATCCTGCAACTTTTCGAAAACCACCCTTGACCCTCGAAGGCCCAAGACTCCTGACCACAAACTCCCCCGATTCCTTGCTGACCTAACCTCACTTTTTCAATCTACTTAAATCCCACCTCACACCTATGCTCAAAATTACTTTTTATCTCCCTAATTCACCCCACACAATCCTACTCACTTCCTCGGCTTCCACCCTCACACTGCACTCACGCCTTCCACACAAATTCTGTAAAATCCTCTCACCATCTGTCACTAAACACGTTCTCACTTCCGCCACCAACATACGAGTCCACGTACTTTTATTATTCGTTTAACATTTAAAAAATATAAAAAATACATTTTCAAGGTATTTCCGGATGAAGGTATCAAAGTAGAATTAAACTCGACTATTTTGAATTTGGAATTTGAATAAAATTCTAATTTGAATTTGGAATTCTGATTTGCATTTTCTATAAGGCTCCATTTACTGCGTTTCTGATTATATTTGTCACATAAATATATTAAATTATTTTGTTCTTATATCCAAATTAGATTTTTTAAATTTAAGAGTAAGAAAAATGTGAAATTTATGTTCATGATGAAATTCAGCAAGCTTCATTCAACCTTAAAACGAGGAAGAAGTATCACGAAAAAATATAGAATAAAAAAGATGTGTTTTTGATTCCCGCCCCGACCAGCAAAACCTCGGCTCCGCCTCGGCTTTGCAAAAGTCGGGCGGGCGACAGAATCCCATGCGTCCGCTCAGCTGACCGAGAGCAGCAGCAGTGCTACGCTAGGTGGCCGGGAGCACGTGCTGATGCAGGCCACAATAGAAAAAGCATCCGAGTTAGCAGCCGACAACGCATTTTATTAAATAACATTAATTATTAAACCAACTTTCGGCTGGGGATGAAGAAAAATAGTATAAAACACACGGCCACAAATATTGGATGCCCTGGCGTGCGTGATATGAGGCCTCAACCTCGCCTCGGCCTTTATATCACACACGCCCGGAAATACTACTTTCTGGCCTTGGATCGCAATATACTATTTTCAACTGAGAACTCAACTATTTCATGTTCGGTTAAAAATTAATCTAGTTCAGTTAAAAATTCGTCTAGTTTTTTGAAAATTTCTGTATTTTGTTGCAACTTTGTATTTTGGAGTAGAATATTCTTGGTGACTAAATCACCTTTTTGGTTGAAAAATCAACTATTAAGTTCAAAATTCATGTATTTTGTCCAAAAATCATTCTTTTTTGGTAGAAAATTAATCTTGTTAGTTAAAAATTCATTTCATTGGTTGAAATATAGTTTCTTATTGAAAATTAATTTTTTAAACTAAAAATTTAACTATTTCATTTTATTTCGAAATTTCGTATTTACAGACATTCAACCTTTTTGGTAGAAAATTCATTTGTTTGGTTGAGAATTTAACAATTTCGTTGAAATTTATTTTATTTGTCCCAAATGATATTTCTCTAACTAAAAATTAAACTAATCTTTTTTTTGTTGAAAATTCGTCTATTTTAGTTAAGAATTCATCAATTTTGTTAAAAAATTGTCTTCTTTGATAGAAAATTTACGTATTTTGTTGGAAATTATTTTTTAACAGAAAATTAATCTTCATGTTGGAATGTCATTTCTATGGTTGAAAATTAGTTTTTTTTTATTACAAATCAATATTTTCAACTAAAAATGTAACTATTTTATTCTTCGTCAAACAGTTTATAATGCATCTATTTTGTTAAAAATGTATCTTTTTTAGTAGAAAGTTACTTCTGATTTGAAAATTCAACTATTTGATTAGAAATTCATTTTTTCGATTGGAGATGCATCATTTTAGTTGAAAGTTCATTTCTGTGATTGAAAATTTTACAAATTTCATTTTTTTCTGTCGAAATATAATTTTTCTACTAAAAATGTAGCTGTTCTATTCTTTTTATAAAATTGATATTTTTCAGTTGAAAATTCACTCATTTTGTATCAAAGTCGTCTTTTTTTAGTCAAAAATTCTATTATTTTGGTAGCAAAATGCATATTTTTTGTTGTAAATTCAACTTTTTTCAAAAATTTGTCTTTACCCTCGTGAAAAGAAAGACCAACTTAAGATCACATTAAGACCAGTTTCAAACCAAGTTTGGTCTTTTTCTGGTCTCTTACCTTTCAGCCTATACCTGCATCAATTTTAGGGCATTGAAATAGACACCACTCTCTCTCTCTCTCTCTTAAAAAAGGATAACTGTCTGTATCAACAGACTAGCTATACCTAAAAGTCCTAAAGAACCTGGGATGATTTATTATTATTTATGAGATCTAGAGGCTTCAACCAGTTGCCGTTATATTTATGGAACTCTGTCCCTCCCTCCAACTCGCCATCTCTTTCTGTTATTATGGTTATGGTCCTGACTACTGACTCGTGATGAGCCTAATAATGATGGGATATTGGGGGTTCAAACTGCCGGGACAAGAATACACCTGCCTATACTGTGATCTTAAGTTGGTCTTTTTTCACGAGGGTAAGATTTGAAAGCTCAACATTTTGGATGAGATTTTTTTTCCTTATTGATTGAACAATCTTTTTTGGTTGAAAATTCAAATCTCTTGTTGAAAATTCGTATTTTTTGGTTTGATTCAATAGTTTTTTACTGAAAATTAAAAAATTTTTTGATTGAAGTATTGACTATTACACTTTTTGTTGATTATTATTTTTTTTCATCAAAGATTCATCAGCTTAATTGAAAATTTAACTATTTTGTTGAAAATTCCCTTTTTCTTGGTTGAAAATTAATTATTTCAACTAAAAACGTAATGATGAAATCTTACTTTAATAAATCTTAAATTTTGGTCAGTTCTATTATACACACATGTGTTACATTTTGCGTCACTGCCCATCAACTGAAAATCAATTCTTAATTATGTGTGTGAATTTGACAACATTCCTTTCTTGGAGTTTTTCATATTGCCCAATTCGCATTGAGGAAAAGCAACAACAATGCTTCAGAGGTTTTCGTGACACACCTATTTTTTAGAGAAAGATAATTTGGTAAATTTTGTGTGCCTAGTGTTTATTGATATAATTTCACGCCTTTCTTTCTCTAAAACTAAAACCCTAATCTGCCTCTGAAACACATCAAGTCCCACCCTACTCCAAGGCATCTGTCCCACTTGTTCGAAAATTATTTTTAGTTTGTGAACAGGTAAAATAATTATTGCACGACGTATTATCCAATAGGTAGTGTAATTTATCGCACGTAGACTTTTTTGGAAGATTCAATAAGTAAGTATTTTAATTGATATAATCTATTTTCCCTATAAATAAAGCAAAGCTAATATATTGATCTACGTGTAACATCTTTTGCCATTACATTATCGATTATATTTTTATTTCTATCGGTTGATATAATTATGCGCGCTGCATTACCCACTTTTCTCTTACGTCTGTCGCTTACAGAAGAAAACTTTCACCGGATACTTGGACTACGTAAGTTTCAACATTATTCGGAAATCATACTACAGTGAACTTCCGCCTATCCTACAGATCGCCTATTCTATAGTTCACCCAAAGATATTAGTACTAATATCTTTGGTTCACCTATTCTACATCCACTCAGAGAAATGCCTTCTTGTGACAAAAGGATGTTTCTCAGGGCCGCATTTAGGGTTGTGGGGGCCCCAGGGCCGGTTAGAATGTGGGGGCCCTTAAGCGGTGACCAGGGACTGGTCATCGAAGTATGAGCCGATGGAGAAGCGTGTGCATGGAAATTTTTTTTATTGTTTCCGCATTGGTGGGGGCCCCGGAGCCATGGCGCCGCTGGCCCCTGTACTAAATGCGACTCTGATGTTTCTTGACGTGAATGCAATTTCCTCTTAAATTTATGGTTGAGAGAATTTTTTCTCTGAGTGTCCGCTCTATACTCTTGTTCCATTTGTTCGAAATTGCGTAGTTCGTCAACTCCCATCACGGTCCCCCCGGTAAGAAGCCTTGCATTAAAAAGTATTAGAAATTTTGAATCCCTAAGAATGATTTTTCTGTCCTTCGTTTTTTAATCCTTATTAGGCGGCGAAAATAATAAGATTCCAATCCCTTTCAAAGCCGATCGGAGCTGCCAAACGTAACCTCAAGTAAACTAAGAACACAATTTTCATTTGAAGCATTAAAACGCGCTCCAAAAGCAAAAAATTTGCAAAATCTAGTAGGGTTATTCACAAGAATACATCTCTTTATCGTAAAATATTGGCTTTGTTCAAATATTATCAATTACAAAAATATAAAATGATGATAAACAATTTTTTAAATTATTTTTCAACATAGCCATCTGTGTGGAAATTAATCCTGGCATCGTAAAATGACCGATGCTATCTTTTGAAAAGCTTTTGACCTCATTATTTATCGAAAAACAGACAATTCGAAAAAAAGATTGACATTTTTATATTTCATGGTTGCTTCGCGGTATCTAAAGTTATTCAGAAAAATATCATCGCCGCTTGGTACAGAAAGGGTTTCAATTTAAGAGATAACTTCTACTGTTGTGGAGATTCAAAACGGGAGGACAGAAAGGGGATCCAGAAGTATTCAATATTTGTTACGCTACCACTGGGTACATAAAATTTTCCAATACTTTTTAATGCAAGCCTTCTTACCATACATGCATGTATGGGCTGTACGAAGTGATGGGCACTGCTCGGCCTGACTGTGGTAATACCTGACCTGACCGGTAATGTCCGCGGTCATGACGGTTGACGGTAAAAGTTGGTAAAACGCGGTCAGACCCAAATATCTCCACCAGGAAAGTTTTTTTTTATACAAAAAAGTGTTCTATTTGTTAGGACTTACCCTATGGTAAACTTATACAAAAAGTTTTTTTGTTACAAATGTTCCAGTTATTCTCAAAGTTATAAAAATGCGAAAAAACTAAGCACAGCAGAAGACACTTTTGACAGTTTCGCGCGAGTTTTGAGGGGAATTGGAAAATGACACTTTACAAATTGACACATCACATCGAAAATCTGTTGCATTTATTAAGACATATTTTTAAAATAATATTCAGTAGTGTGCTAAGTTCTTTTGAATATCATTTCAATGAATATAACACTTAAACATGAAGTTAAGTACTGTGTATCGTATAGGTTATATTCCTTAAATGAAAATACTGTTTTTTGTCTTTAGTAATTGTCTTGAGTAATTTGTGTAAATAATTTATTATTTGTTATTATCTATATGTGAAGGAATTCACTGAGGCAATTATTATGATTAAAAAAATGGAAACAATGACAATACAAATAATAACAAATAATACATTATTTACACAAATTATAGATAAATCTTAATTCATGATGATTAGATATCAATTTTATTTTATTTAAAGACAAAAAAGACAGTATTTTCGTTTAGGGAATATAACCTATAGTCCTATACGATACACAGTACTTAACTTAATTTTTAAGTGTCATGTTCATTGAAATGTTATTCAAAATAACTCAGCACATTACTATTATTTTTAATATATTACCTAATCAATGCAAAAGAATTTCAAGGTAATTTCTCAATTTGTAAAAAACCGTTTTCAAATTCTCCCTGAAACTCACGCGAAACTGTCAAAAGTGTCGTCTGCTATGCTCAGCTTTTTGTAATTTTTATTACTTTGAGTATAACTGGAACATTTAGAACCGAAAAACTTTTTGTACAAGTTTAGCATAGGATATATCGTAAGTAGTAGTACCTTCTCTATTCTCTCTCTATATAAGAGTGAGAGAGAGAGGGAGAGGGGGGGGGGGGGAAGAGATGGGGAGAGAGAGAGAGAGAGATGGGGAGTCGTGCCTGAGACGAGTGAAACCATAGCTCGAATTGTAACACAAACCACTGACACATGCTTTGTGTCGTGTGTCAGAGACCAGAGGCTTCCACTAGGCTCTCTCTCTCTCAAGCAACTTCTAATAAAATGAAGACATGCTGATTTTCATTCATGCCCATAAAGCGGGTACTTTTATCGCCTTTCATGCAATTATTGAAAGAAAATTCAAAGTTTATTATTATCAAAACTAGGGTACTTGTTCAACCTGTTGAGAAATAAATGGCTGAAAACTTTTGTACGGCATTACATATAAGAGAAAATAACATTTGTATACTCCTACATGTACGTGAGTTATTTTTTGCTTCATGTAAGATTTCAATTTTAGTTAACGTTTACCGAAGATGTTTACAAATAAATCTTTCTTGGGTCGTAGTTTAGGACGCACGTGATATTTTTTTCACATATTTCAAAAATAATATTAATCTGAAACAATCGAAATAATCGGAAATAGAATTTGAAAAAAAAATTCCGTTTGCGTGAGTGTATGTTACCTTTTCTGTTAACCATATCACGAAAAGTGAAAGAGCTACGATCATGAAATTTGGATGAAAAGTAGCTCTAATTGATAGTCAGGTCTGATATGATTTAGAGGTAGATAGACGACTTAGAGATAATTTTTTTTTTCGTTCAGAAATTTAGAAAGAACAATGTTACCTTGTTTATATAAGGAAAACTTTTTTGAAATTCAAAATACAACAACACGACGTCTAGTGTATTTGTTTGCGTCTCTGAGACGCATCGATCAACCAATTGCTGAAACTTTTATGTCCTACCAGTACCGATTTATGATGTTTCAAAAAATGGTTCATTCTGTTTATATAAGAAAAACTTGTTTGATATTCAAAATACGACAATATTGTTTTAAGTGTATTTGTTCGCCTCCTTGAGACGCATCGATTGACCTATTGATAAACCTTTTATACCCCACCAGTACCTATTTATGACTAAAAAAATGGGTTATTCTGTTTATATGAGAAAAATATTTTTGTTATTCAAAATACGACAATATTACATGTAGATTATTTGTTCACGTCCTTATGACGCATCGACTGACCTACTGACGAACCTTTTATGAATAGCCAGTACCGATTTATGTAGTATTGAAAAAATGGTTTATTTTGTTCATATGCGAAAAACTTTGTTGATATCAGGAGTACTACGGTACCGTATTTGACATATTTGTTTGCGTCTTCAAGACATTGCATTGCCGCGAATTATTTGAGTACTTAATTTTCGAAAACTCGAAACCTATTCTCCTCTCCTTTCGTCAGCACCCACGTTTCACACCCGCAAATGACGACCGGCATTATTATCGTTTTGTAAATTCTCACTTTGATGTTTCTAGATAGCGATCGCGATTTTAGTAGCGTATTTGCTGCATAACAGCACCCATTGCCAGCGTGCAGCCACGCGCTGGTTTCCGTTTTAATCTTATTTTCGCTATTTTTAATAGACCCGAGGAATTTAAACTCGCTAACCCCTTCGAATTTCATATTTGCGGCCATTAGATGCCCGTTTTCATTACTTTGTTCGGATCTGACGACGGTAATATATTTTCTCTTCGATTCGCTAACTTCCAAGCCAATATCTTTGGCTTTTGTGATCAAGATTTCTGCATTTTTAGCTACCGTTTCTGTGTCATCCCCTAGTAAGTCGAGATCATCCGCATATCCAAGAATTTGTATTATCCCATTGAGGGTAGCACCGGTCGGATTCAACTGCACTTGTCTGACCACGTATTCTAAAACTAAGTTGAAAAGGACGCACGAAAGTGCATCGCCCTGTTTCAGGCCATCGCGGATCGAGAACTCTTCAGATAAACTTCCGTTTACGCGTATTCTACCCGTACTGACGCGTAAGCAAATTTCGATAAGTCTAACTAATTTTCTTGGTACACCCAAGAACTCTAGGATCCAGTACATTCGTGCGCGTATAATAGAGTCGTAAGCTTTTTTGAAATCGATAAATAGCTGATGCACTACTTCATTAAATTCCCATTTTTTTCTAGCAGTTGTCTAATTGTAAACATTTGATCGCCTGTAGATCGGTGTCGGCGGAATCCACACTGATAATCCCCAATGATTTCCTCGGCGCAGGAGTTAGTCTACCTAAGATTACATTGGACAGGATCTTATAACACGAAGGCACAAGTGTAATTCCCCGATAATTGTTACAGTTCGTTTTATCACCTTTTTTAAAGATAGGAATAATAATACAGGTAATAATACAATAATACAGGTCTTCCATTCCTCCGGCATGTGCTCTGTTTTCCAAACTGTGCGTATTAATTTACAAATTTGCCTCGTGAGGCAAGGGCCTGCATTTTTTATCAGTTCTGACGGTAGGTCGTCGATGCCCGCGGCTTTGTTATTTTTCTACTTCTTTATGGCCATTTCTATTTCTATATCAGCAGGATCATCAATTAATAGATCAGCAGTGTGGATTTCGTCGAGATTACCTTCAACCGGGCAGTGTTGCCGCAGTGGGGCCACACAATGTTCCGGCGCACTCTAGCGGTGGAACGAATTTTACCCGGACAAATTTGAAAATTTCCCGGAAATTTTATAACTGTAAGATAAACTTAAATTGCAAAATAACATAGTTTACAATATTTTTGACTGAATGAATCTCGTCTATTATTGTAAAATCAGTTGAAATTATCAAACAGCATAGTTTAAAAAATTTTTTATTGAATAATTTTAATTCTTTTACCATGTCAAATCAGCATATTGCAAAATATAGTTTTTACCCATCTTTATATATAATTTTCATTAATTTACTATGAAAAATCTGCTTCAATTAAATAAAAATATAGCTTTAAACTTTTTTATCCAATAAATATTATTTACAAGCAGGTACTCAAGTATCAACCAGTGATCCCAACTTTGGCATGTAGAATGCCACTACCCATCGCTGGATACGCAGAGCGACCCTGCCCAGTCAAGGTTGGGCAGTGACATTCTACAATGCCAAAGTTCGCCTAAAGCAAAAATAAAAGAAACTGACAAATAAAAGATTCTCATTATGATTGATGATTACTTTTTGAAACATTTTCTAAAACATTCAATTGAACTTAATAAACATAATCTAAATGGATTGTTCCGATTCGTTCCGGAATTTGTAGATTTCCCGAAATATTCCCGAGAATATCGAAATTACCCGAAAACCGGGAAATTTCCCGGTCATCTGCAACACTGCAACGGGGGCTTCGCGTACATTTAATAGTTTCTCGAAAGAGTCTTTTCATAAATTCAGTCTCTCTGTCGCATCGGCTACTAGATTGCCATTTTCGTCCCTCATTACTTCCGCTCTACTTTGAAAGCCTTTCCTTATAAAATTGATTCCCCTGTACATCTCACGCGGGTTATTTTGTTTATTATGCGTTTCTATTGCTAGTATTTTATTCTTTTCCCACTCCCTTTTCTTGGATCTATAAAGCCTATTTGTACTTTTACTAATCTCGAGATACTTCTTATGTGTTTGATCGTACTTATTTTGTAAACTACTTAGTCTTGCCTTCCGACGTTTTTCAAACCAGAGTTTGTACTCTTCGTCAAACCATGGTTTGCTTTTGGTTATTTTCTTTAGACCTATCGTAAGTTTCGCGGCTGACTTTATCGCCTTTTTCATATTGCTCCACAGGGTTTCCGGGTCCTCCTCGTACTTATTGTTATCGTCTCTCTGTTCTTGGAGAGCATCGAAACTATTAGAAATCTCAACTTGATAATTTAATGTTTCTGCTGCTGTTTTGAACTTACGTACATGGAAACCAACTGTTGGCTCTGTGCGGCTTGTTTTCTTACTTAACGCTAGCCTAGATCTTAGTTTTACTATCACGAGAAAATGGTCTGAATTTAAATCCACTCCCCTATACGATCTTATATCGAGAATGTTTGTATGACGTCTTCTGTCAATTAGAACGTGATCAATTTAATCGTGAGTGATACCATCTGGTGATGTCCAGGTGGCCTTATGTATTTTTTCATGCTTGAAATATGTGCTTTTGACAACGAGGTTCTTTGAAGCTGCAAAGTTTATTACTCTAGTTCCATTATCATTACTGACGTCATGCAAACTTTCTGATCCTATTGTAGGTCTATACATCGATTCTTTTCCAATTTTCGCATTGAAATCTCACAATACTATTTTTGCGTCAAAAGTTGAAAACTTGTCAAAGACCTGCTCGATTGTTCCGTAAAAAAGATCTTTAGTGTCTTCGTCTTTGTCCATGGTGGGGCAGTGCACATTGATTAATACCTGTTTGCTGAAATTACCCTTTAGTACAATGTATGATAACCGATCGTTAATGAATTGTATGTCGATAACCGCTTGCGAAATTCGTTTATTAATAAGAAAACCGGTCCCCAGTCTGGAATTCTTAGCTCCCCCATAGTAAAAAGTATAGTTATTCTTAGAAATTGACGCGAAACCGCCCGGCCAACAGGTTTCTTGAAGTGCTATTAAGTCAGTTTTGTAATCATTTGCTATCTTAATGAGTTCGCTAAATCCGCCAGTATTTAGACTACGCTCGTTTAGCGTTTCCACCCTTAGATCTTTAACTGTAGTTTTTTGTTTTTGCAAGTTAGCCATGGTAGTTTCAAGATAATCCGCACGTTAGGATCCTATTCCGATCGTAGGTGAGTCCACTGTCCCAGGAGTGATAACCCCCATACCTCCCTAGGTCTAAGTATGGGAGCTTTCCGACTCTGACAAGGACCATGTCAACTTGTCGTCAGAAACATTACAGTTTCATCCTCGTATCCTAACATCCCCCTGTAAAGGCAGCGCGCCTACTGGCATCAATACCCCTTTGACCCTATACAGGCGAATCATTCCACACATCCCTTGCGGGCAGTGTCATCGCTGCGGTGTCCAATGGGCAGCAGGATTTTTCCCTTACAAGATTTTTAGTTTTGGTTCGGGTAGTGTTTCTAGGTGGATACACGCTGTACCTCGGCTTGCCAGGACCAACCCATTGCGTATGAACGTGAATGGGTGGGTCCTCCCAAGCCATGGTTGTCGTGTACCTATTTTCTACCAGTGCTGGACCAATATCTTTGGCTGGGCTCACCACACCCACGACTGGTTCCTATCGGCTGTCCGCGACTGTTTATTCTTGTATTCGCACTTAACCTTAGGGGCTATTCAGCCTTACGGGCCGTTCCTCTATCCGCAACCCGAGGACGCGCTGCGTAGTGGTGATAGGAACCCACCGAGCAGCAATCGAAAAGATTAGTATTGATAATTGGAGAAAGGCGATATTTTTTATTATTACTAAACAAGTTTGTCCTCAATTGTATTGTATTGTCTTTCTTTTAGTTTGAGAACTTTGAAATTAAAAAAAAAATTTGTTGATTATTGAAAAAGGGGGCAGATTTTTAGGGGCGGCACGGCGCACAGATAGCACAAAAAACTCCGTTAAGATTTCCTGAAACTTGCAATGTAAGGTTGGGAATATTGCATTGAATGGTTCGGGCAAGGTTCGGTCAATCAAGAAAATGTCCGCTTGTGAGGGAATGTTGCATGGCAAGTTTCAGAACAGTTGGGAAGATTTAGTCAACTTAATTCTCTGCGCAGTAGTTATTTTGACGCTCCTAGTATATCAGAAAAAGAAAACCCGAAAAATAAATAAAAGTCTCAATTATTTTTTCCCTGGCGGACCGGCCGAACGCAAACATTACGCTACAGCGTAACGGTAAAGTAATGGTAAAGTAATGCTAAAGTAATATGGCATTATAATTAATAAAGGAAACAAAATTAATATGTAAATTGTTGCAATTATAATAAAACGTTGAAATTTACATTAAATGGTCATGCCGTAATTGCAACAAGTTGCTTTCTCAGCGTTAAAAAACAAAAAACAAAGTGGCTGTCATGCAAGTCGGGTCCCTGCAGACTGGCAACCCACTTAAAGCCACGTTATCGGGTTGCCAATATGCAGGGGCCCGACTGCAATGACGGTCACTATGTTTTTTTATTTTTTAATGCTGCAAAAGCAACTTGTTGCAATTGCGGCATGACCGTTGAACGTAAATTTCAACGTTTTATTATAATTGCAACAGTTTACATATTAATTTTGTTTCCTTTATTAATTATAATGCCATATTACTTTACCATTACTTTAGCATTACTTTACCGTTACGCTGTAGCGTAATGTTTGCGTTCGGCCGGTCCGCCAGGGTTGGTTCTTCATTTTTCCAGAAATATGGAAAATAATTATGATACGTGTGTCTGGTGATATACTAGGAGGGTTTAAAAAACTACTGCACATCCGTAGGTCCCATAGGAAACTACTGCCCATCGAATTAAGCTAAATGAATCTTCCAAACTGACCTTGCCTTAACCTTTCAATGCAATATCCCCACCTTACAATTCAAGCTTGAGGAAGTCTTCACGGAATTTTATGTGCTATCTTGGCGGCTTAGAATGTATTTATTGCAAGACACATACGTTTTTACTTGTATTGTTTTTTTGTCTATATCAACTCTACAATAGAAAAAATTATCAATGAAAATTAAAAAATGGTCCCAAGTTTGAGTGACCTAGGGCAACCTAAGTCCTGAAGTCGGGTCTGATTATTGCAACTCAGAAAAGACTCCGAAAAAGTGGATATTATTTGTCATAATATGCAGGTCCACGCTTCAATTTGATTGATTTGGAACTTTATTTTTGAGATGGGTATCAATTCCTCTTGTTTAATTTGTAGCCTCCAATTTCGAAGTTGAACTTTGTCGTTCGCTACAAAATTGATGAACAACCTTCCTTAACGCCACATCAAGCTTCCTCTAACTACACGATAAACATCGCCCTAAACATACACTGAAAAAAGTACGAGCTACCAGCTATACTAAAGACGGGTGCGCA
>CAKNXH010056862.1:13033-51678 GCA_932178445.1 Andricus quercusramuli
TCACGTTTTCGAGCGCTCGCCCGGTTCTTGCATCCTGGCCTTCAATTGTGAAAAATGTTATGTAGGTCAAACTAGTAGATTACTTGCTACAAGAATTAAAGAACATCATGATAATTTTAGACAAAACCCTAAAAACTATAAAGTCATAGCAAAACACAAGGTTGAAACTGGACATTTAATTGATTGGGATAGTGTTATAGTTTTACATCATGAACCTAATAAATTCAAAAGACTAATAGCAGAAATGTTTTTTATTAAGAAAAACAGTGATAAATGCTTGAATATAATTTCAGATCTTAATAATTACAGTTCAATATATAATATAATTTTGGATTCTTTAATTTGAATAATAAAAAATAAATAAATTGAAGTATTATTTTAATAAAACATTATTTGAATTATTAAATTTGCAAATTGATGACATTTTTTAATACAAAAAAAATTCTTTCACATTATTGTATGTTACAATTAATTATTCATCAATAGCAGTTTTTTAAACAAAATTTCAAAATAATTTTTATGGTTTGTTAACAATGTTTAATTTTGTAACTCTTACATTTAATTTAGTAATTAGATTTATTTAGAAATTATGGTACCTTAGGAAAAAAATTGATACGTCATTGCTAGTTCTGTCTCTGTTAAGGTTTCTCTTTCTCTCCTTCTTAATTTCTCTTCGTGAAAATGGAGCATAACGTTCGTTATGTTTCTGTTTATATTTATAACAAAATTGACAAAATTATTAGATTAGAATTTTAAATTTAGATGACTTAACAATTTAACGGACATTAATAACATGGAAACAAGATTTTAACTATAAAATGAAGGTAAATATTTCAATTACAAATTTTTTAACCTCAAAGCAAAATTTTTTTACCCAGATGATATAAATTAAAACCCAAATTATTTAATTACTTATATAGTGACGAAGGAAGAGAAATAGAAACCTAGTTAGAAAAACTTAAGATGTGAGGATACTTCAAAATTCAACAAAAATTGTCCTGATGAGGAAAACATTAGTTTTCGAAACGTCGGCAGAAAATTTGGAATAAAGGATTGAACAACGAATCTCCTTTCTTTGGTCTGAAGTATGTCATTACCAACCTATATTATATTATTGTAAATTCACAACACTCAGAGAAACAACATCGCTTAAACGTCTTCATTAATCTAACTAATCTTATCCTGTATTTATACACATTAGTACATCCAGGTTCGTCTGAGAAAGCTTTGTCATTTACTATTAATATGTACAATAATGCTGCCTCTTTCTCAGTCAAACCTAAATTGTCTATATTTTCAACTGATGCTATTGCTTTTTCAGAAAATTCACTATTGATTTTTCTCAAATTGTTCAAGTTTATTGAACCAAAATTGTCGTTTTTTTTTAAATATTTTATGGATAATTGGATTTTTCTGAAATTTTTTTATGATTCTATCGATATTAAGTTCTTTTATTTTCTCGGCAGAATTTACTTTATTTGCATACCTATCCAATATCTGATCTTAAGTGTTATCGTGAATTTTCTGATCTTCTTTTATAACTTTTTTCCAACCAACCTTCTTATTTTGTTTTGCCACCGGAAATTCATTTTTATTATTTTTATCAGTTTCAGAGTTTCTTCTGCTATCGTTCTCTTCGAATGTTGCTATCGGTTTCTGAAAAATTTCGTCTTGTATTTTAATTGCTTGTTTTTCAAAGTCAGTCACCCCTCGATTTTCTCGGAACCAATTTGCACCCAATACGATATCGCATACTAGTTTTGGGGTTACAAGTAAAATTGTTTGAATTTTTAACTGCCCTACTACGATATCGACACATATTTGTTTTTTGACGTGCACTACTTTTTTATCAAATGCACCCCTTAATACCACATTTGTTACCGGTAACGTTCGCTTTACGTTACTAGAGATTTTCTTTGCTAGTTCTTCTGTTATGCAAGTTATTTGTGATCCCGACTCACAGAGGCTCATTATTGATAAATCGCCTATTTTAGATTTTTATTTTGGACAATCAGCCCTTTTTTTAAATTTTCTTTTTTATACGAATTATCCTTTCCATCAAGGTCTAACGCAAGGTCCTCCTTTATAGATCCTATCCATCGACTCTCAACTGGATCGATATTGGAGCCGAATTCTAGTTTACGTGATCGTCACAGTTATCGTATTCGACTTCGTCTTTTGACATTTCCAAGCTATTATTTTCATCTTCATTTATATCATCTATAGTATTAATTTTATATTTTTTACCTGGTTCTTTTTGATTTTGCGATCTTGCTTGCCTGTCTCGTCTGTCATATTCGTTTTTCTTATATTCCCTTTTCTCATTTTTTTCTGTCCAATTTTTGTAATCTTGTCTATCATAATTTTCATTTTTACCTCCCTCTCTTGCTCTTGTCTACCATCTTTATTATTTCTTTCCCTCCAATTCTCGAAACTATCATCCCTTCTTCTATTGTACCAGTCATACCTTTCATAGGATCCTTCTCCTTCAAGTCTCACTCTATTGTCTTTTTCCTTGTCATAGAATCTGTCTCGTCTATCTCTATCATCATATTTGCTCTGTTTTCCACGGTCATCATACCTATCATTATAAAATCTGTCTCCTCTATCTCTATCGTCTCTATGATTATTTTGGGTTGCATAACTATTCTGTATCCATGATAGTGTTTTTATCACCTTTGATGTATTTTCAAAATCTGTATTACTCATAGATAATTGAAAACTTAACGGCAATTGTCTAATTATCATTTGATTTCTAGTATGTTCAGCTAAAGGGGGTTTAAAATAATTTGACTCTTTGATTTGACTATAAAAATAATAATCTACGTAGGATGCATCCCTGCAAAAATTATATTTTCTATTTCTCCATATGTTCTGCTTTTCAGCTCTGATTTCAAACGAATAAAATTCTTCCAAAAAATCTACTCTAAATTGTTCAAAGTTATTCCACTGATAAGTATTTGCATCAAACCATAACCTACTTCTACCCTTCAATGCATTTTTAACGATAAAAAATTCATTATCTTCTGGAATACTTTTTAATCTTAAATATTCCTCTAGATCATATGGGAAATCATTAGGATTATCTGTAGCTTCATCTATAAAACTTGGTAATGGAATATCTATTTTTCCTGTTCTGTTCGAATGATTTCTATTCTCTAAATTATTTGCACAAAATTACCTAAAATCCTATAGCCCTTCTCTAAATATTTGAAAAAATTCCCTTATCTCTCTATATTCTTGTCTTGGACTCTGTTGATGACGTGGTGTCGGAAAATCGTATATATTATTTTGATCTCTATTATAAACTTGATTTCTATTATCATTCCTATCGCATTGGTTCTTACTCATAATATTTTCTTTGATTCCGTTCATACTTTGCGACATACTTTCGTTTCTAGATTTGTTTTGATTATAAGCCGGCGTTGAACTCTGTACTGTACTGTTATTTGGTTGGGACGCCATTTGTGATAATTCATTTTCCTTGGGGGGTGTTCGTAACATATGTATATAATATTATTCAAATGAATCTAAATTTATTGTATGAGAATTAAAATTGTAAGTACAAAGTTCAACGTTTATCGAATTTAGATTCGCCCATTTAACATTAAAATTGATTTTTATAAACTAAGTTTTGTGTTATAATTTATTTGCTCTACAGCTATTGGAATTTTTGTAAAGATGTTATCTCACCAACAGATATAAGGCAAATAAAAGTCACAATCAAGTTTTAAATTTCAAAGCCTTCAGTCAAAAACCTTCGCACATCGATCACACAATAACTATTACTGTAACAAACGTTCATTCACACATACACTGTTTGTCTTTCTCTTTCAAAACATACCCTTTAGCGCTAATCTTGCGATGAAATCTTTTACTCGTTTATCGTCAATCTTCTCCTTGTAGCTTTTTGAAATCTCCTTCCCTGAGTTGTCCTTTGGTTTTAGAATAGAAAGAAATCCTTTTATTTGTAGTTTTCGGCTGGCCAGCTTTTTCTCTCCTTATTTTGATCACATACAAGTGTCGTCAATTTTTGTCCAATATCAAAACGAGGTATACATCCAGAACTATGCATAATCCCTTAAAAATCCAGGTCCCAAAAAGAGCCAGTCTACTGAAAACAAACTACTTTTACATTCTCATTCTAATGAGAAGGTATTGGTTTTATGTAAAATTTGACTTGGTTGGTTTTCATCAAATCTCCATGTTTTGAGACCCCCTGAGCTAGAAAAAAAGGTTTTTACCAAGGTGTCTGTCTCTGTAGTCTGTCTGTCTGTCTGTAGGCACGATAACTTTCGAAAAAATATAGTCAGATTGGGTTGAGCTTTTGCACACTTTTTTAGGGCCTCAAAAGATAGAACAAGTTCGTTAACCAGCTAATTTTGATCAAAATTCAAAAAGTTAGAGCCTTTTGAAAATTTTTTGGACAATTTTTTTTCAAAATTCAAAAATTCTATGTACGGCTATTCATAGTACTCGAAAACTCGAACAATTTATCCTGACGATGTTTTCGGATAAAAAAAAATTACCGGAGTTACAGCATTTTCAAAATTACAAAAAACAAACGTAAATGAACATTTTATGCCGAAAAACGCACGATATGAAAAAAAGTCAAGAGGAGAAAAATGTTTCTCTTTGAACACCCTACAATATTTTCGTAACAGCTTTTTGAATATTTTGAAAAATCTAAATTTTGATCACACAAAAAAATAATGAAAAATCAATAATTTCATTTTGCTGTCAAACTATCCAAGATACGACCAAAGATGAATGAAACAAAATTATGCACCCAAAAAAGATCTCCAAATTTGTTACTATTCACTTTTTGATATGATGCGTAGTTTTTATTTTATTCGTAAAAGACGGCATCGGAAACAGTAAAATTAAATTTTTAGACGAATAACATACGCTACGAGAAAAATGACAGAGACAAAATTTGTTCATCCAAAGAAGAGGTACAAATTTGTTATAAATCATGTTCTGATAGGATGCGTAGTTTTTCTTTTATTCGTGACTTTTTCATTTTTATCATGCGGTGCACAGAACTGAGCGTGGAACGCAAGGTTCACATGATTTCCAAAAGACATATCGAGCGCGAAGCGCGAGTGTCTGGATAAGAATGTGTTCCTTAAGGTCGATAGAACCTTGAGTAAATAAATTTCCAGTTCATTCTAAAATAAAAACAAATTTAACAATCACTTCACATGTAGAGGTTTTGATAATTTTATAATATTTGCGAATAAACTTTTTCTTTCCATCAAAGTCGAATACGAAGTTCAAAAATCTAGAGAAACCGAGCGTAAAGCGCAATGTCAATACGTCCGAGCGCGTAGCACGAGGTGAATACACAATCGAGCGCGAAGCGTGAGATAAATATATGATCGAGCGCGACTGCCTCGACTACAAGCCTACAAGACTACTGCCTCGATTACAAGTCTTTCGTATTTCTCTTTGAAATCAATTTTCTCTTACCTGGCTCTTATTTCAAATAGTGTATCACTGTCCGTTGATGTAACTTATTCCGCGTCTTCGACGCTTCTGATGCACCATCTATGTGGTTCAATTTTATTTGCCTCACTTGTACTTCAGCGCCACATTTCCTCATTACGAAATTTCTTTCCGATTTACCGCCGGTAACCCGACTACTACAATATATTGTTATAATTAATAATTAATAAGATTACACGAGTGACATCAAATTGAGGTTATAATTGACAATTCGATATTTGAGTTTCTTTTTGTTTAAAAGAAAAAAAACAAGCAATAAGACACAGTAATTGTTAATGTACTGCACGAGAATGAGTAGGTTACGTTAAAAGTGAGGTGACATTTATATTTTTCACTTTGACGCTTTGTTTACATTTATTCTAAGAATCGAACATACCATAGCTAATGTTCGATTTTTATGTTTTATATACCTTTAAGCTCGGGTTTTAGAACGAAATAATACAATTTGAATCACTTTTGTACACATGTATGTACACTATGTACATACAACGATTTTCGAGATAGATTTTTAACCTAACCGACGCACGTTAATGTTCGGAGTTTGTTAGCTGCATTCTTCTCCACGCATTCGGGCGGGACCGAGCTTAGAGTGGGGGTTTATGGCTTCTTGGAATTATCATCCCCTACAGCCCCGAAAACGGCAATACTCGGAGTTTGGAGTGTATTTAAATCGTTGTTTTGGAAAAGTTAATCCACACATAAAACTGACATGAGTAGAAAAATAGAATGAAAGAATTGGATCAATTGAAAACTGTGCGTTTTATGGAGGTTTTTGTATAGCAGAAAATAATTATTTGTCATTGAGTTTATTAAAGCATTTTTGCACTTGACTTTTCTTCATTACTTATTACTTTTGGATCATTTTTGAATGTTTTGAATATTTAGAGACAAAAAGTATTTCCCCCTTTCTGAAATAAGTGAAATTCAATTATTTTGTTTCACATATTTTAAATTGTTGTGTAGGAACTGTTATTTTGCAATCAAAACTGACTAACAAAGTACACGGAAAAAATAAGTCTTGGAACATTTCGTAGATTAGTGCTAGACTTCAGGACGGGCCATCATTTTAATGAAGTCTCGTATACTTTCTATAAAGTGGTCATACATTTTCATGGAAAAATAAAGAAAAGTCATGGAAGTTTTCAAGCGCAGTCAAGAAACAACAGGCTTGGAATTCTTATAAGACAGTCTACAATACAAAATATATACAGTCATGAAGTGGCTATAAAATAACTTCATATTTGCAAAGACTTGAATTGAATAAGTGCGTCATTCAAAAACTAAGAACTAGAATACAAGTCAGAAAAACAGTCCATGACTGTCTGCGAGAATTTTCAGAGGCGCGCGAAATGAGGCTCAGAGACAAATTCACATTGGTATGATTGAAGTAGACACTGGTCAAAAAATAATTTTCCGTGGACAATTATATTTTTCCATTAAAAAAAAATTGTTCAATTAACTTGTTATGCAAAGTCAGTCTTGCAGCAAGTTGTCTAATTCGCAGTCCTCACTAAAATTCTTTTCACGCGGCCACGCAGTTTTCAGCTGTAGCAGAACGCCAAGATTTTTTACTATGTTTTCAGCCCGATCGATTAGCCGAGGGGCTTGCGCGGTTAGGAATGAGTTGCGTTAGTCTCGTGTCTAGGATAGGTAGTTCGAATCCCCGCAGCGTGCGTCCGATTTTTAAGAGCGTAAAAAGCGAGCGATTGATATAAGTAATAATTGTGTGTGTTATAATAATATTTAAATAAATATATAAGTTGAAGATAATATTATAAATTTAAAAAATAATTTTTTATTTTTTATTAGCATAAATGGCTAGCTTGACAGTCTACGAACCCTTCCTTGACTGTCTTTGAGAATTTAATATTGGAGTGTTGAACGGCTTACAAATTTTTCTGTGATATTTTTTTGATGGAGTCTAGGAGTGCTTCACTAACTATGCTGGACGCAATTTAAGAAGTCTTTTATTTCTTCAAGCACTATTTGCATGATTTTCCAATATGATATTTTCAAATTATCAAATGCTTTTAGACCTATCCTAAAGACACAGACTCGGTCAATGAAAATTTCCATCACTTTTTTTTCCGTGTATTATAAAAGAATAGGATCAATTGAGAACTGCGCGTTTTATTGAGCTTTTTGTATAACAAAAAAACGTTTTTTGTCATCAACTTTATTAAAACATTTTTATACTTGAATTTTCTTTATTGTTTATTACCTTTGGATAGTTCATACATTTTTCAAATATTGAAAGAACATAGAATATTCGATTGTCCATATGAAACAGCACGTAACCCAGCTGAAAATTCCTGTACAGGAACCTCGAAGGATCCTCTACATGTTCCTGTGCACGAACCTGCACACGAACCTGTACAGGTAATCTTGACGGATCCTGTGCAGGAATTTGGCACATGATCCTGCAAAGGAACCTGCACCGACAAAAGAACCTTTGAATGATCCTGTATAGGTGCATGTACAGAAACGTGCATAGGATCCTTCACAGAAAGCCGTCAAAGGAACCTCTGGAAAGATCCTGTACAGAAACACGTATAGGTTCCTTTACAGAAAGCCATTGCGAAAACTGATGACTCTTACAGCTATAAACTTGCCTTCTTTTTATTCCCTTGAAGAACCAACTCACTATCGAGAGAGCCAAGCCACCAGCGAACCCTCGCGGATTAGTTCCTATGCAAGTTCATATACAGGATCCTGAACATGTTCCTGTACATGAACCCAGACCTCAATTGACTCTGTGAAGGAACCTGTACAGAAACATTCAAAGGTAGCCTGTATCAGGGGGGGGGACTTGCCATACAAATACGCTGTGTCAGGTTTGTGATGGACGGCAAAAAATGAAACACTGGCGCCACTAGCGCGACGCCCTACATTTTAATTAGAGCTGATTAGAATCATGGCAGATTAGCATTCTGTGCCGTTTTTGTAATATTTTTGACGTTTGTGTATAATTTAAAAACTTTCAGCTTGAATTAAGCAAGGATTAACTGTTTCTTGAATTAAAAAAATATCTATGATTGAAAAATAGACCTTGCATACACTGGAAATGTCGGTTTTTTAATTTTCAAGTAGAGTAAAATGATAAAATATAAACAAAGATTACTTCTTCAACGTTTAAAACAAATAAACTAAATGTTTAGAAATGACAGTATAAAAAATAATTTTTCTATTTTTAAGGGATTTTATACAGTTATTTTAAGGGATTTTGAAATTTTTTTGCCAATGTTGATAAAATTTCATTAAAATAGAGTACATAGGATCTATTACTATATATTTTTAGGTACTTATTTATTAAAAAGATTTAAAAACTGGGGGAGACATGGCCGCTGCCGCAAAACACGTTTTTTTTTTATTTGCGGTGTGCATGAAATTTTTGAAAACCCTTCGTTCAGGGACTGCGTATGAGAATATAATAATAAAATCTTGTTGGTTGTTAGATTACAGATAATTCCTTCCGGACTTATCATGCTCGCCGCAAATAAAAATAAGCAAACGTGTTTTGCGGCAGCGGCCATGTCTCCCACAGTTTTTAAAACTTTTTAATAGGAAAGTAACCAAAAATATATAGTAATAGATCCTGTGTAGTCTGTTTTAATGAAATTTTATTAACATTGCCAAAAAGCATGTCAAAATCCCTCAAAATAAGTCTATGTGAGCCCTTAATCACTTGAATGATTCTAATGTTATTCTAATGTTAACATTATAATAAAAATATTCGAGAAATGATAAAAATCATAATTTTGAATATTCATTATATTGTTTTGATCGTGAAACAACTGAAAAGATCGGTGTAAACAAATCGTAATTCTTACCGGCATGACTGTTCAATCCTGAGCTAAAACTTCCTTTCTGAGTCGTACCCTGATCGACAGTTAGGTGCTATTCATCGATGCCTCCCATTTTCATAACACATTTATCCGTGAATCAATGAAATACGGCAAATAGACAATGAAGTTATGACATTTCGCGAGTTTTTAAATGCAAAATAATAAGGCTGCGACTATTTCGCCATACATGTATGTCGAAATTGCCGACGGTAGCTTATTTCGACATACAAATATGGCGAAATAGCCGACGGTAGCTTATTTCGACATACAATTATGGCCAACTAAGGACGGTACCTTATTTCACCCGTCGGAATATATCCAGGAAGAGGTGAAGGTTAAAATAAAAAAATGAAGAAATTATTCATTAGCAAGATAATTGTAATTGCACCAGTGATACTTGTAAGGTGAGTTAACCTAAAAATCTCAAAGACAGGCTGACAGCTGACAGGGCTCAAAGGTGATTGAGACCACCGCTAGTAGGTGTCGCAAAAATCGAATGCGCCAAATTTGAATTTAATTATAATTTGCTATTATCGCTACGAGAACTTTCAACTTCAAGAAAATAAAAATAAATTGTCAGGTCCGAATCCATTTTAGATCATGCAACTTCAAGTCACAGAATCATTCGTCTCTTAAGTATGTTTTTGATTATAGACTTTAGCGAGAGGTATTTTTTGTAGACCATTTTGAAATAAGCAAAGTGTTTCCTTAGAATTTTCTCAAATATATTCTGATTAACTCACACAAAACGCATAGAATTTCTCTCTTATAAAATGAAAGATTCAACAAACAAGAAATAAAAAGGTGGAGTGTTTGAGAAAATCGTTTTTTATTATTTTCAGAAGAACATTGTAATTTTCTAGATTTTATAATTTCTCGACGGATTTCAAAAGAGGTCGGTAACCCTTACGATAATCTACAAGGAAAATTTAAATATTTCAATAAAGTAATATTATTTTGATTGTTAAATCACAGAAAAACTATCTTTGTCAGAGATCTAATTTTTAATACAGGAACTATCTTAATAATTGTAAATGTTCAAAACTGAGTCTCTTGAACTTAAGAAAGGTGTAAAAGTTGAACAATCTTAAATTTTTAGAGTTCAAAATAAAACAATCGCGCATTTAAAACATCAAAATGTATTGAATTAGAAATTGTACAATTTAAAGTTAAGCTATATAATTTGAAGTATGAGTTCGGAGTTAGAACGATCTTAAAATTATAATTACAATTTTTGAAGTTTCAGAAAAATCAACTTAGCTATGAGAAAAAACTGATTTATTGCGAATTTGTTTATAAAATTTTGTAGAAAAACAGTAAATGTTAACATATTCTAATTTTTCGTTATAAATTATGATTTGTGAATAATCTTAGCAACTAACGTGAAACAATTCATTCTATGAGAAAAATAACGCTAGTGAGAATTTATTTAGAAAAATTGTTTATAATAATTCAGTTGAATATTTTTTCTGTTCTATGAGTGCAGATGCAATAATTCCAGCTGATAGTGCACTATCAGCAATAGAATATACCAGGATATCACGTTCGATCCCATTTATTTCCCAGGTTGTTCCAGGGATAACACGTCGCATATCCCGCAAGGCAGAAATTGGAATGTTTCTGGAATATTCAAATATCTCAAGTAGGATATACAATTTTTTCTCTCCTACTCGGGTCATTTGAATATCCCAGAAATATCACAGGGTATCTTGGATATCTTGGGGATATACCATTTTTCGCCTTATGGGATATCCGACGGGTTATCCTTGGGACAACTTAGGAGATAAATGTGATCGAATGGGATATCCCAGTATATCCTATTGCTGTGACGGTGAGTTTTTATTACAAAAATGACTTTAATACGTTTCGATTCGACGTTTTTTGCAGGGCGCAGAATCGGTATTCGAATTTACACATGAATTCACTTGAAGTCACTTGAATTCACTTGAAGTCACTTGAAGTCACTTGAATTCATTTGAAGTCACTTGAAATCTCCTGAAATATCTGAATTCACTTGAAGTCACTTAAATTCACTTGAAGTCACATGAATTCACTTGAAGTCACTTGAATTCACTTGAAGTCACATGAATTCACTTGAACTCACTTGAATTCACTTGAAGTCACATGAATTCACTTGAAGTCACTTGAAGTCACTTGAATTCACTTGAAGTCACTTGAATTCCGTTGAAGTCACTTGAAATCTCCTGAAATATCTGAAGTCATTTGAATTCACATGAAGTCACGTGAATTCACCTGAAGTCACGTGAATTAATGTAAAGTCACTTGAAATCACCTAAATTCATTTGGGGTTACCCATATACCACGTGGACAGTTTGGGGGGGGGGGGGTATAGCAAAAGTCGACGATTGTCCACAAGGGGAGCCGAAGGGGTCTATACAAAGTCTACGTGGACGAAGGTGGTCCACATTTTTTTTTTTTTTCAATTTTCATGCATCACCTGCAAATTTGTTCAAATCCCAAAAAAATAAATGCGTTTAAAAAAAATGATATTCAGAGGTTCCGCAAGCCCCCTATAGCTTAACACGTATTTTCTATAAGAAAACAAGACGTTTTTGTATATTTTATTCAGAATCGTCAATATTATGTGTATCGAGTTGATCCTGAAAATTTTTCTACAGAATTAGCTATAGAATACGAATAAGAAATTACTTTTTGAAATTTGCCCAGATAAGTCTGTTTTGTAGGGTCCCGAATAAACCCCGTAAGTGAAACATTGGGTATTGCGAGTTTCTGGCCCTGACCATTATTTTTTTGAGGTTTTTTTTGGTAAACACTGTTTCTAATAAATAAAATATCACTTAATTGTGATAATTTGATGTTTAAATAAATTGTTCAAACAATTAATTATTGTTTATATCCATTTTATCTTAGAATGGAGTTGAAAAGTCGCAGTTTTATCTAAATTTTTCAACTGGTTCTGAACTTTTGAGTTAGAGCGAGGCAATACTCAACTGAATTCAACAGTAATAATTGTTTAAACCATTTCATATTAAAAACAATATTCTCTTAGAATAATCCTAGAATATTGCAGTTCATTCTAAAATTTTCCACTTTTGGTTCACTTTCAAATGATAGTAGGGTCATAATTAAATCATGTTAACAAACATAATTGTTCAAACAATTCATTATTATTCTTAGTTTAGTTTAGTTCATTTACGGTTTACACGTTTTGAACATTGTATTACATAGTGTTATACATATGAGATTTAATTAAAAAGAGAAAAAAAAAAATATATATATATATATATATATATATATGAGTATTCTATACAGATCAGTGCACATACCAGGAGTGAATACATAAAAAAAAAATTGATTATCATTTCGAACTCGAAAGTTCATTGCCTCACTACCCGATTCGGGTAGTGTTTCTAGGTGAATAAATACTACCAGTGTGGGTCCACCACACCCACGACGGGCCAACACCACGCCGTATTCCCCGAACGGATACATAGTGGATTAAAAATATAAACATTATATAGTAGCCTAAATCATGTAATAGAACGCCTTAATTGATGCAATGAATTCACTGAGAGATTGACTGAATATACCAGTATCATATGATATTTTGTTCATTGAATTAAATGATCTACAAATAGATGATAACGTGGTATGCTTTCCATAGTCAGTTCTATGGTCAGGTACACGAAATATTTCACGATCTGGTCGAAGAGATCTAGATGGTATTTTGAATGGAATTTGTTGCAATAATAGCGGGCAGTCTATGACATTATTTAGAATCTTGTATAGAAATATCTGTCCAGCTTGAAAACGTCTACATTCCAGGGATTCTGGATTCATCATTTCAAATACAGTTCGAAGGTAATCGGTCTCTCTCGTAATTCTGAGCTTAAATGCTAATACCCTCAAAAATCGATTCTGTATGGATTCAATTTTATCCTTGTATACATTTTGATACGGAGCCCAAATTAAAGACGCATATTCTAAAATTGGACGCACTATTGATTAAATTAGAGTTTTCAATGTTGAGGTTCGGCGAAAATCTCTAGACACTCTGAGTATAAAACCTAACATTTTTGATGCTTTAAGAACTATACTATTAATGTGCGGTATAAATGTGAGAGCACAGTCAAAAATTATACCTAAATCGCTGATGCTTGACACCACCTGAAGGCGGGAACCATTTATGTTATATTGATAATTCAAAGCATCAGCCTTGCGGGAGAATGAGATAACAAAGCATTTACTTTCATTAAAAGACATATTATTTTCTCTACACCACTGGCAAATGTTGTCTATATCTTGTTGCAAGAGTTCTGCGTCGTTAATTGTTTTTATAACACAATAAAGTTTTAAATCATCAGCATAGAGTAAGAGTTTTGCAAAAGTTACAACGCGAGTAATATCGTTCATAAAAATTATAAACAATATGGGACCCAGATGTGATCCATGAGATACTCCAGAGCTAGGGAAGAATTGTTCAGATAAAAACTCATTAATGTTCACGAATTGGTTTTCTATTCTTGAGGTAGCTGCCAAGCCATCTTAACAGTGGGCCAGTGATCCCATAAGCTTTTAGTTTACTTAAAAGTAAATCGTGACCAACACGGTCAAACGCCTTTTGCAGATCAGTGTAAACAGAATCTACTTTAAAACCAGATTCCATATGATAAGTAATATATTCTTTGTAAATTGTAAGATTAGTAAGTGTAGATCTCTTCGGGCGAAAACCGTGTTGTTCATCAACCAGTACATGTTTGAGAGAATTCTGTAAAACATCAGCGATTATGTTACCCAGAATTTTGGTAGCAACATTCAGAATTGAGATAGGTCTGTAATTAGTAATGTTTTGTCTGGGGCCAGACTTGTATATTGGAGTTAATACAGCGACCTTCCAGCGCTTCGGGAACACACCTGTGCACAGAGACTGATTATAAATAACACTCAAAGGTTCAGAGAGAACTGGACAGCAATTAATATAGAACACCGGAGGTATTCCATCAGAACCCGCACCTTTGTTTGAGTTCATATTCTTGATTTTTTCATAAACTAATTGTGGGAATATTTCTACAGTTGAAAGATTAACATTGTAATTGTGACCAGTCCGATAATCTATCGGATCATAATTTAAATGAACTGACTGAAAATAATCGGCAAAAGCATTTGCTATTTCTTTACAGTCTGTCGTTTCAACGTTATTGTGAATTATGGTTGTTGGGGTGGCTGCTTTGTCTTGTCTTTGGTTCACGTAGTTCCATAAAGTCCCTGTATTGTTCTCTATTTCATTCTCGATTTTATTTATATATTCAGAATGTAAAAAACTGTTCAGAGTATTACACCTATCTCTGAGTGAGCTAAAGATTTCATAATTTTTTCTAGTCTGACATTTTTTGTATTCTCTATGAGCTTCTTTCTTTAAACAAATTAGATTTTTTAATTCCCTGTTAAACCATCTTGGGTATGTAGAAGAGAAAACCTTTTTGATTGGGACGAATTTTTGTATTATAAAATTTAAATGATAATAGGGGTGTTCAACTGACGTTTCGATATTCTCATTTTGCAACTCTTCATTCCAGTTTACTTCGGCAAAATATTCTAGTATACGCGGATAATTTCCTTTTTCAAAATCATACTTTAAATAAACTTCTTTTTTAGTAGAGGAATCTTCATGTAATAGAAAATTTATTTCTAAAGGTGGATGAAAGTTGTCACAACGAGTCAGCGGATCAATTACAATTTGGACGCTAGAAGATATAATATTTGAAAATGCCAAGTCTAAAAGATTATTGTTGAGATTTTGAACATGATTTACTTGATTGAGGTTCAAAGAACCATAAGTTCCAGCTATAATTTCGGCCGCATTTAATATTGCACCTCTAACAGAGGTCTGTTTGTCTATCGAAACACCCATATTATAATTTTGCCAACAAATTCCAGGTAAATTGTAATCACCTAAGAATAATAATTTTGCAATAGGATATGAACTGATTACCTCCTGAATTGTTGCAGTGTGTTTGGAAAAAGTGTCGATTGGTGAGGCTGGAGGTATATATATAGAACTTATCAAATAATCCCTATGATCGATATTAATATTAACAAAGATTTGCTCCACTGAACTTTCTGATATAAAAACCTGAGTACTAGATATCGCTTTACTTACAGCTATCAAAACGCCACCGCCTCTTACGTATAGACTCGTGCTTGAGTTTCTATCTCTCCTATAGATGCAGTAATTATTGAGGCCTAATTCAGAATCACTGATGCCTTTATGGAGCCAAGTCTCTGTCAAAACTATAATTTCCTAAAAATCCGGAGACACAGCCATAAAATTTCGAAGATCTTGCAGTTTCGTTCTCAAACCTCGAACATTCTGGTAATAAACAGAGATTTTAGCCAAAGACGATTTTAATTTTCTTGAAGAAGAGGTTTTACGTTTTTTGAAATTTTGGTATCCACAATCGTTGGTGTTCCGTTGACAAAGCGAATAATTTTATTTGTTTGGCCTTTATCTCGAAGTTCCTGAAGCTCAGCTTTTATTTTCTTATAATAGTCCCTTTGCATTTGAGTTTGGTCACCATAAAAAGTATAGGGGCCATCATATTTGGATTTTCCACTTAAAAATTTAATAGCATCTTTAGCTTCCATAAAAATTACTTTAATTGGGCGGCACGATGCATCCGTTTTCTTACCCACCCGGTATATTTTTAAGCCTTCTATTGACATGTTCAATTTATCAAAAACATCTGACAGTTTCGATTTATCATCAAGAATTCTGGATTCTGATGTAGTTCCTCGAGATTCTGGCACTCCATAAAAAATAATATTTTTCGATCTTGTTTGCCGATCCAAAACCTGTTTGACGACATCATGAGCCTCCGTGGACGAGCTTGTATTTTCTAAGTCCGTCAAAGAAGATTCTACATTTTCTATCCTTGTTTTGAGATTTTTTACTGTTGAATCTGTAGCTTCTTGACGACTAGTAACTACATCCAACTTTCTCGATATGTCTTGTAAAGAGTTATTAAACTCGTCCTTATTTTTGGCAAGCTCCTCTTTTATTGCTTGAAGGTTTTTTTCAAGTAATTTTGACATCATAGCTTCCAGGTTGTCAACAGACGCAGAAGGAATCGGTGATGTAGGTCTAGACGAGCAACATTTTGAGATTACGCCACTCGGAGATATTTTGTATTTCTTAGCACAACCATCGTGGAAACGAGTACCACAGCTGGTACAAGTGACTCCCGTGCGTGCTTTGCTACCACAGTGGGGACATAAGGATTCTGCTGTACCGACTACAAGACTGGAATTAACTTTTAAGTTAGAAATCAGGAAGCGAGACCAGGTTGATGTTTTCACTCTGAACAATACTAGTAGTCCCAGCAAATACCTTGTTTCACAACAACCAGCCAAAATAATATTCCAATTACGGGATAATAAAAGCAGGAAAAGATCCCAAATCCTTGCAATCAATGAAAGTTAAAGGCTCACTACCCATTCAACAGTATAAACAACACATAAGGTTTATTGTGAAGTTGTAGGATGTTTTTGAGATAGGCAATATTTCATACAATAGAGTTGAGTTTTCACTCGTTTACCACCAATTTTCACTCACATAAAAGTTATTCACAGTAGTTCCACTAATTAGACCACTTGTTTGAAACAATAGGCAATAACAAACGTTTTCCACTATAGCGAAAAACTTGAATTTTCACAAATTTATCAGACCGACACCGAACCGTCAACCGATCGAGCGGCCATTTTTCTCAATTCTCAAGAATGATATTATTTTTCAATAATGTCATAAAGTTGCGTTTTTTTGTGGAATTTTCAACCCTTCTTCTACTTTTCACTTGGAGTATGGTAATAGTGACTGAAATTCAACAAAAATAATTTTTTTTTAAAAATAATTATTGTTTTTAACTATTTTGCCCTATAATAATGCTGGATAGTTGTGATTTTTTCTGAAATTTTTTTACTTTTTGTCTACTTTTTACTTAGTGAGATCATAATTTAAGTTAACAAACATAATTGTTCATACAATTTATTATGGTTTATAACTATTATCTCTTAGAGGAATGCTAGAAAAATATTCTCTTCATTGTTTATTTATTATTTGTTCATAACTGAAAAGCCGAAGCAAAGTTGAGAATTTAAGAAAAACCCGGAAGTTTGTAGCAATGATCTAAGAGAAGATAGTATTAAAAAATAATAAATTGTTTAAACAATTATGTTTGTCAACTTGCTTTATTTATCATCTCACTCTAATTATAGAATTCGGAAAAACCGCGACTTTCTGACTGTATTCTGAGAGAAAATTGCTAAAAGCAATAATAATTTATTAAAACAATGCATGTAAACGTCTAATTATCAGTGAGAAGCAGTATTTTTTGTATTAGAAACACTTTGTTCAAAAAAACCGCAAAAAAATCATAATTAGCGCCAGCAACTCGCAAACCCCAATTTTTCAATTATAGGCTGTTTTTGGGTTCCTATAAAACAAACATATGGGGATGATATTTTGAAACTAATTATTTATTCGTATTCTGTAGCTAATTGTGAAGAGCAATGTTGAGTTTCAACTCGATTCACCTAATATTGACGATTCTGACTTAGTAAATGTAATAATCTAAATAGATTGGTTCAGAATCACCCACAAATCTGTATATCATTTTTTTAAAATAGCATTTAATTATTTTTTGGATTTGAACAAATTTGGGTCCCGCTTTCCTGAATCTTCGGATTTCTTTTTAGAAACATATAAAAAACTAAAAAAATATTCACCTCGATATTCACTAATTTTTGTTTGGACTTCTTGCTTTGTATCATGAAGCTTATGTTTTTACCAAAAACCATATTTTCATACAATTCACAGCTCCTGTTGGCTCCGTAGCTTTTGAATACCAATAATATCCATATTTTCATCAAATATGATATAAGCCCACGTGGACAGAGGAGCCAGAGGGGAAGAAAGTTCGTCAAAAGTCCACGCTTGTCCATGAGGGGTGGGGCGGGGGTGAAGATGTAGTAAAAAAATTATCCACGTGGTATATGGATGGCCCCCTTGAAGTCATTTGAATTCTCCTGAAGTAACTTGAAATCTCCCGGAATATCTGAAACCATTTGCATTCACATGAAGTAACGTGAATTCACGTGAAGTCACTTGAAATCACCTGAATTCACTTGAAGTCACTTGAATTCTTCTGAAGTCACTTGAAATCTCCTGAAATATCTGAAGTCATTTGAATTCACATGAATTCACATGAATTCACTTGAAGTCACTTGAATTCTCCTGAAGTCACTTGAAATCACTTGAATTCACTTGAAGTCACTTGAATTCTCCTGAAGTCACTTGAAATCTCCTGAAATATCTGAAGTCATTTGAATTCACATGAAGTCACGTGAAGTCACGTGAAGTCACTTGAAGTCACGTGAATTCTCATGAAGTCACTTGAATTCTTCTGAAGTCACTTGAAATCTCCTGAAGTCAGTGAAATCTTCTGAAGTCACTAAAATATCCTGAAGTATCTTGAAGTCAGAAGTAGGTGTACACCTAGTCGGTCGAGTTGTCAACCCCTCGGAGACGAATGATTCTGTGAAGTTGCATGATCTAAAATGGATTCGGACCTGATAATTTATTTTTATTTTCTTAAAGTTGAAAGTTCTCGTAGCGATAATAGCAAATTATAATGAAATTCAAATTTGGTGCATTCGATTTTTGCGACACCTACTAGCGGTGGTTTCAACCACCTTTGAGCCCAATCAGCTGTCAGCCTGTCTTTGAGATTTTTAGGTTAACTTACCTCACATGTATCACTGGTGCAATTACAATTATCTTGTTAATGAATAATTTCTTCATTATTTTTTAAATTCCTTCATTTTTTTTATTTTAACCTTCACCTCTTCCTGGATATATTCCGACAGGTGAAATAAGGTATCGTCCTTAGTTGGCCATAATTGTATGTCGAAATAAGCTACCGTCGTTTATTTCGACATACATGTATGGCGAAATGGTCACTCCGAAATAATAACAGACAACGGGCAGACAGGGCGTCGCAGAGGTGGCGCCAATGTTTCACGACTCGCCGCTCTCCACAACACTGACACGCGCCTCTAATGCAAAAGCGAAAATCGTGTAACCCCCCTGGCTTGTGTACAGGTTCCTTTGCAGGATCATGTACAGTTTCCTTCGCCAAATTCCTGCACAGGAACCGTCAAGATTACCTGTACAGGTTCGTGTGCAGTTTCGTGTGCAGGAACATGTGCAAGATCCTCCGAGGTTCCTGTACAGAAATTTTCAGCTGAGAATTAGGTAAAGAATACCTATTTTCAAATAAGAATCCGAGAAAGGCTTCTGAAAATGGTGTATGTAGTGACAATGAGCGAAAAGTTGCGCTTAAATGTTTAAAAAATTATTTTCTTCTCCAGAAAATAAAGTTCTTTCCGAATATCGACGGACCGGTACTCAGAATAGGATTGAATGTGAGAGAAAGTCCTAGTTGTACGAGTAGCAGTAGTGCGGACAAGGTCTCCTGATATGCGTGCAGTTGCTTTGATACTCGGGAAGCATACACCATTTTCAGAAGCCAGAAAGATGCCATTTGCTTTAAGAATTAGTTCGGTACGTTTTTTAGTTTCGGAAATAACACCTCACTACTCTTTTGTTATTAAATTAATAACAAATAATTATTTCTGACTGTTTTGTTTATGAATATTTTCTGATTTCTTTTATTTGAGTCTAAATAATTTTACCTCAATTTCTTGAAAGAAATCTTTTTATTAAAAAAAATTTTATAAGAAGAATGCACTAAATATTAGCAATTTTAAAATACATAAAAACTTTTGGATTGTTTCTTTTTCCTGTTTGTGAAAATGTAATAATCTAAATAGATTGGTTTTGAGTCACCCCACTAGTAGCAAGATAACTGCAGACTGGCGCAAGCTGGACGCCAGAAAAGGAAGAATCTGTTTGCAGCCTGGCGCCTGGCTGGTTCCGCTTTGGCGTGCTGTTCTGGCACCAGAGTCTGGTATAGCAGATTCTGACCCAGACTGCTCATGATATACACCAGACAAAATTAAAATAATGTTAAATAAAACTAAATAGGTTTCTGTAATAGTTTTACACCATATTTCAGCCCTTTCTGGGAGAATATACTGCGGAGACGTCACAACATTCCAGGAGACACACTTGTTAAGCGTAAAAATGCTTAGTTGACTTTTTTGTGTGAGCTCGAAGTCAATCTCTGACTTCGAGCGCTTTATTTGCGATTATGAGTACAGGTCTATTTGGGTTGGGTTTGGTACGTTACAATATGGGATTGGTGGATTACTTTATTTCTATTACTGAATAATTTGATTGTTTTCGGAAAGCATTCCTTTATGCAATCGAGGATGCCTAATTTACCTAAAGTATACAGAGTTCCTAATCCTAATGCAGCGTAACCTAAATATTGTAACCATTCTAAACTATTTTATTTCTAAGTACTGAGCCGTCTGTGGGTGGCAATAGTAAGTAAGATATTTTCAGTGTCGTCTAGGCTAATTCTGGCTTGCTTAAGTTCTTCGTGTGATATTTGTTTTGGAAGTTGTACTAATTTTTGTTCTAAGCTGTCAATGTCTTTTTGTTCAAAATTTATCTCGTATGTTACATTTAACCATTGTGTCATATGAGTTTCATATGATTTTTCTAATTCCAGAGTATCGTAGCTGTTATACACTTTGCATCCAAATCCTGTAATTTTTTGGGGTTCGGAAATTTTTTCTGTTTTAACTGAACCTTCGCAACTTATGTCTAAGTCTAATGGTTTGGATGGTACTATAATATAACCATTTATTATAGGTATGAAAGTTTCCTTGTGTAGCAGGTAAGGTGACTGGTTACATTTGGTTTCCGAGTATCTTCTAAGTAAACTGGCTTCGCAAGATTCGCTATCTATTAACTTGACATTAGGTTGGTTTCTTCTACATATTTCATAAACATCTATCTGTTTACATTTATCAATGGTTTGTCTTTCGGTGGGCACGTAAGAGTCTCTGTATTTAATGATCATGTCATAGTCGGGGACTATTGATATGTGGACTTTATTTACTTGTATAGGGATAGGGACTATTCTTTGCAAGGAACCTTCTTCTTTCTCAATTACCGGTATCTCCAGTATGCATGTAAATAGGCCTTGGATTACTGCTACAGAGACGGTGCTGATGTCTATGATGTGCTGGTAGTTTTCTTCTTCATTGTCAAAATGGTAGCGCGTACGTTGAGTTGTCTCGAATTCTTTTATGGTTTCTTTCAACATCTTTGGTGTTAAAATTTGGGGGTGTGTTATCCCATGCTTTCCGTCGTTTATGGCGTTGATCGCTGTTTCAATATCCTCGTTTGTCTCATCTAATAGTATTGCTGCTAGTACTAATTTTGAGTTGACAAAACTATTCTTTGTTGCAGCATTGAGTCCGAAATTGAGGTTTTTTACAAACTGTCTGTCGGTATTTTCTTCGGCAGTTATCCATTTATGGTCCGTTGACGAGGAGTCTAAGATTAATTTAAGTATTTTTGTATGATTTGACAGGATGCTAGCTATGTTTTTGTTATCTGTATAAATTGTGTCGAATTCGGTGTTAATTTGTTTCAGGTCGGATTCGCTTAATGTTCCGAACAGAGTTTTGGATATATCACCCACAAAATTCGCTAATCCTCTTTTTTGACGTTGTTTGCCTAATAACTTGTGCAGGATATTGTTTTTACTAGTTAGTCTATTGTAGCGGTTCCTAACCAATTGGAGTTCATAATAAGGTGTGCACTTCTTGTCACGGGCTAGTTCTACCATAGTAATGGTGGTGATGCCTTTAATCCGGTTTTCGGTGGATGTCATATTGATAGCTATAACCATTTTCCACTTTTCATGAAACAAGTGTACTTTAGAGATTTCCTCGATGTAGACGTTCCCTTGAATTTTTTCGAGGGTATAGTTAGCACTGACGATCGGTGCTAGGGCCAGCAGGAGGGTCCAGAAGAGTGTCACTATCGTCTGTGAAATAGGGCATTGTCTGATTTATATGAATTCGGATAATTTTGTCCTTATTTCTTATTCGTAAATTATTATTGTCTAAGTAGTCAATAATTTCAAAAGGGCCTTTCCAAGAGGGGTCTAGTTTGTTAGACTTAGTATTGTTAATGATTTTTACTGTGTCTCCTGGTTTGTATAGGGGGTGTTTGTGAGTGATATTTTCGTCGAGTCTTTTCTTCGTTTTTTCTGTTTCTATTTCTATTCTTTCTCTAGCCCTTCGTAGGTTGTCTTCGTGTTTCTTTTTCCACTTTCTCACTAGTTCCGGATACGTCAGGGTTGGTGAACACGCTACCGATGAGGGTATGTTAGCTTCTCTTCCAAACATAAGTTCAAAGGGTGAAAATCCTGTTGTTTGGTTCTTCATTGTGTTGATTGCAAAGTTAATAAATTTCAAATTGTCATCCCATTCATTGTTTCTTTCTGAAATGCTTGTTTTGATTAGGTTCCCTAAGGTGGAGTGCATTCTTTCGATGTTACCGTTAGACTGCGGATGAAAAGCTGTTGTTTTTACATGAGTGATGTGTAATGCTTCTTCAAACTGTTGCATCATTTCTGATAGAAAGTTTTGTCCCTGGTCTGTTAGGATTGTTTTGGGTGCTCCAAAGATGTAGATGTAGTGATCGAGCAGCCCTTCTATTATTGAACTAGTTGTCTCGTTAGCCATCGGGATTAACACCGTATACCGGGTTAACCTATCTTGTAGGCTCAAAATATATTTGTTACCTTTTACTGTTTCGGGTAATGGGCCGTATATATCTAGGGCTATTTTTTCATTGGGTTTGAGAGGAATGTCTGGTATAATCCCCTCAGCTTGGTTCTTGATTCTTGTAGTTTTTTGGAGTTGACAGATGGGGCATGTTTTGACGTAATTTTTAATATCTTCATCCATACCTATCCATTGTCCTATTTTCTTCGCTTTTTCAATGGTATTCTTTTCCCCAAGATGTTCCGCATGCGCTTCGTTAACGATATTAGTTTTTTCTTCTTTCGTTAATTCTCGGGTATTGTTAAAGCATATATGAAATCCTAAGTGGGGATACAAGTTAGATAGGTATTCCATCATTTCCTGTATCAGTTCCTTTTCTATTGGTGTAAATAGTGGGTCACCGAATATAAATCTTATCAATGTCAGTTTTTTGCTCATAGTTTCATCGATGAACCAGCCTAGTTTCCGTAACCAATCTTCTTCATTATATTTTGGCATGTCTTCTTTATTTATTACTTTCCAGAGTTTTCCGACGGCGTTGGGTTTTGTTTTTAATTTTCCTTGCGTTGGGTTCAATCGCCATGTCATAAAATCGTTGTAAAGTTAATTTTGTTGAGATGTTTCGGATCCAGATGAATTATTGGGATCTTCGTTACTTTCTACTGATTCGCACATTCTTCTGAATGGGATTTCAATTTTTTCTTGTAGTATTTCATCCTTGATGATAGTGGGGCGTTTAACCGGTGTACCCAAGATTTCATTGTCTGATAGCTCATCGTCGGTAGTTAAATCTATTCCGTCTAGCGCTTGTTGTAGAATGTCGCTGGTGTGGATTGGAAATAGTCTGGATAAGCAGTCTGCTACTTTGTTCTCCTTTCCTTTAACATATTCTATTTCATACTTATATTCCTCTAGCCGTAATCGCCATCGTAAGAGTCGCGAGCTAGGGTCTTTCACATTGTGTAACCAAATGAGTGCTTTGTGATCAGTTTGGATTTTGAACTTGTTTCCTAGCAAGTATTGACGTAACCTTTTCATTGCCCATACTATAGCTAAGAGTTCTTTTTCTGAGGTACTGTAATTTTCTTCTGCTTTATTAAGGGTTCTGCTAATAAATAAGCAAGGATATCCGGCCTGGGATAGCACTGCGCCTAATCCTTGATTCGATGCGTCGGTTGTTAGAGTGAATACTTCTTTAAGATCGGGGAATCTCAATACTGGTGATGTTGTTAATGCGTTTTTCAATTTTTGAAATGCTTCTTCACACTTTGGAGTCCAATAAAAAATGCTGTCCTTTTGAGTTAACCTGGTGAGTGGTCTAGCTATAGATGAAAAGTTCTTTATAAACTTCCTATAATATCCGGCTAATCGTAAGAATGATTGCACGTCTTTAGGTGTTTTCAGCTGCTTGAATTCTTGGATTGCTTTGATCTTAATAGGGTTTGGCTTAACTCCCTCTGCGGTGATCAGGTGGCCTAGGTATTCCAGTTCTGGACGTAGGTACTCACATTTTGATGGTTCTAATTTCAAGTCTAATTGTTTTATTCTTTCCAGGACAGTTACTAAATTTTTGTTATTTTCTTCTAATGTTTTTCCAAATATTACAATATCGTCAATGTAAACGAAACATTCTTTCTCAATTAGTCCTCTGAACGCATTGTCCATCATACGTTGAAAGGTAGCGGGTGCGTTTTTTAGACCAAATGGCATCCTATTATATTCAAAATGCCCTTGTATAGTAGAGAATGCTGTATATTTTTTGCGCTCTTCCTTCATGGGGATTTGGTGGAATCTTGCACTAAGGTCGAAGGCTGAGAAAAACTTTGCATTTCCCAACTGGTCGAGAATATCGTCTATTACCGGGAGAGGGTATGCATCCTGATCGGTGTCTTTATTAATCTGACGATAATCTACTACCATTCTAAGCTTTCCTCCTTTTTTAGGGACTATCCATAGTGGTGAATTGAAAGGTGATTGGGACTCTCTTATTATACCTTTTTTCAGTAATTCACTTGTTTCGTTAAGTGCGAATTCCTTGTGTTTTTCCGGTAGTTTATGAGATCTTAAGTTGATAATTTTTCCTGAGTTCAAGATTATTTCATGTTCAGTTAGATTTGTACAGGGTAGGGGGTCTCCATCTAAAGTAAAGACTTCTGAGTATTGAGTCACGATTTATTTTATCCGTTCTCTAATTTTTGGTTCGATATGTTTTAGGGTCAGGCAATTTTGAAGTTTTTCCAATCGTTTGAAGTAGTTTGAAGGGTAATCACCCCCTTTTTGGACAAGATCTACGTCTCGTGATCTTACAGACGTAATTCTGCTGAATTTAATTTCCTCTGGTATTTTTATGGGTTTTTGGGAATAGTTATAATATGGTATTTCTACCTTATTATTGTATATCGTGTATAGCCCATCAGGAATTTCTTTTTGGTCTTATATCCAAATTATTTGATTTTCTTCGTCGGGTACTTTGATTTTACAGATTTTTGTTGAGTTTCCGGGTAGGTAGTCTCCCTCGAAATGCAATCGTAGTTTCCATTTGTCGATTATCAAATCAGTTTTTGTGATAGCATATCTGGGGTATTTGTGAAAGAATGGTAATCCTATTATTCCATCTTCTAATAATGGGAAGTTTTCTTCTACTATGTGGAAAAGTTGTTTTTTCCCAAAATACTGCAGATAAGTGGCTTCCGTACTTTCATGGTGATCGTCTCCCATTGAGAATTTTTTATGAAACTTGAAGGTTTCTTGGTCGGGCTGTAAATGGTTTCTTTTAATTATGTTGATTGCTGCTCCGCTATCTACTAATAATTTATATATTGATCCATCGCTTCTTCTTCTTCCATGTATTGATTGTAATTTTCCGGATAATTTAGATATTCTGCTTGGTCCTCGTAATTTATGTGCTCCTGGATTTCCGCCGTTGTCATCTCCTCCCCTTCTGAACATTCTTCTTGGGGTTCCTGTTGTTCTTGAATAGTTTTCACTTTCGGTGGTCTTTTTCGGAACTGTCCCAGTTGAAAATTTTGAGGTTTTGAAAAACATTGGGATGCAAAGTGACCAGGTTTTCCGCACATGTGGCAGGACATCTTTAATCTTTCGCTTAGTGGGAAATTCGAGTTTGGTACTCTCGCGTCAGGGTCCGAATCGTCGTCTGTTATAAGTGCTGTATTTTTTGCAACTTTTTTAATTTCCCGTCTTCTGTTGTGATTTTCATCGTTGAGTGTAGCGAGTTCTTCCTTCATTCTGGAATTCTCGAGTCTCAACGCTTGCATTTCCAATCGCAATTGCTGAATGGGATCCAGAGTTAATAAAGAATCCGGTGCTGTGTGCGTTGGAGATTGTGCCCTCGACGTGGGATGAGTATTGTTGGGAGAGGTCATTGCCGTAAGGAATAGAGGAATTAGATCGTGTGATGAATCAGAAGTCTCGTCAGTATCGTCAGTCGCGTAAGTTACACCGTTGTTATCTCGATACTTTGCGTATGCCAGCGTAAAATATCGGTCTCGCTCTTGTTATCTGATACGCGCGGCTATCGCTCACTTCGGATGTTTAGTCTTTTAATACAGTGGAATGCAAGGATATCGTCTATTACAATTTCTCTGATTCCAAAGTAATGGTTCCTATTATTGTTGAGGAAAGGCAGTGCTCTGGAGCACCAGGAGTATACCTTACCGGAATTGCAAAACTTCGCCTCGCCTAACGTGAAATTAACTTTGATTTCACGTTAGTCTCCTTCCTCAGACAGCAAGGAGGAATTATTCTCTTTGCAATTCGATACGATTTGTTTTTGTTCTTTATTTAAATGCTTAGTCTTTCTAAATTCGCTGGATGGCTTGATCCTTTCTGGTTGATAGCTGGGAGTCCGTGGAGTTCCTCGTTGTTAACCTGGATATGGGCGTTGACCGATGACTGGTCGTCGGTCTTCCAAACGTTGTTACGCAGATGCGTCTTCCGCCTGATTGCGGGCCTCGTTCAATTTTTGAATTTCGGAAAAACAGTGGCTTCACGTTGTATAGCGGCTACTCAATTCACCAACTATTTTCAGCTAACGTTTTCCTACTTTTCAGGTTGTCGGGTCACCCGTAGGTAGATCCGGAGTTCCAGTGAATTTCGTAAAATTCTGTCCTTTCTCGTCTTAAATGAATTCCATCGAATTCCTTTCCAGGATTCGTCACAAGAATTGCTTTTATGGGATTTCTCTATTGTATCCGTGGATACAGAAATCGAAAATGCAATCCTGGCAGGATCGCCAAAATGTTAAGCGTAAAAATGCTTAGTTGACTTTTTTGTGTAAGCTCGAAGTCAATCTCTGACTTCGAGCGCTTTATTTGCGATTATGAGTACAGGTCTAGAACTAAACTCCTAAGAGAGGCGGCGCTTTATATATGCTAATTAGGCGTAGAGTGGGGGTAATTGTCGGCTCGTAACACACTGAAATATTAAAAACATAACCTGTTGTCGTATAAGCTTGCATGCTTGCATGTTTGTTCATACTTGTGAATCGTTCAAATTTCCGATTGCTAGATTTTCAATTTCATTATGTATATTAATTACTATTATTCAAACTAAATACCAGAATCTTTTTCCTTCATCTACCAGATTCTGTTTTTCGTCTGGTCTGATCTTTTCTCTCGCCAGTCTGGTCGACTAGGGGGAGCAGATGATGAGCCAGACTCTGTCCTTTGTCATACAAGGCAGACGTTGCTACTAGGGCCACAAACATTAGATCTGGGCACTGTGGTCTTTTTTCCTTCTTTAATATTTATAATGTACATATTTTCAGGTTTTGAAAAATGAAAAATGTTTATAATTATACATGATATGTGTTTAAAATTTTGGTTTAAACTGTCTTCCCGGTACTTATTGGAAAATAATGTTGCCAATGGGATGTACATACTGTACCAATTTAGAAATCACCCAGATACTTATCAAAAATAAGTTGTGATACCGTCGTTGCCTATAACCAAAGGTTTTCTGAGGAAGATTCCATATATCTCAAATATTTTCGTAATTGTTATGTACCAGTGAGTACTTTTGTAATAATCTTATGCTGAATTTTCTATTTAAAATTTTTTTCTTATGTTTTTTATTTTCAGATGACTTTTGATATCTTCTTTTTGTATTCATTTCTGTATAATTGTTAATGATTTTTTGAACGATTTCTTATATTTTATGTTTTTTCTTAGATCTATAAAGATTTTTTGTAACATCCCGAGTAAAAATCATAGGTATGGGAGTGATCAATCATTGACTTTCCAAAGTATAAAAATGTATGGTAAATAAGACGATCCCATACTTCAAGTATATTGAAATAGTATAGATGATGTATATCTAAACTATAGCTGAAGTATGGCTGAAGTATAGCTAAAGTTTAGCCGAAGTATAGCTGAAGCATAGGATATACTTCATCTATACTTAAGTATAGCTGAAGCACAGATTATACTTGATTTATACTTAAGTTATGGCAAAAGCATCAGGCATAGAATTGTAGTCATTTGAAGGGTGGTGAATAAGGATGTAAGGGACATTTTTCCGAAAACTTTTTTTTGCATAGAAAATTCTTATAAAATCCAACACACATAATGTTAAAAGAATTTGTTCGAAATCGCATTTTTTATGTTAGCAATAAAAAATTAGTTGCAGAAAAAAAGGTAAGGGGCCTCAAACCTTAAGACCGTTTCCTATTCATATTCCTGTTCCCAAACTTCATTTAATACGTAAAATAAAAGATATGCCAGCTTCGCGGGCACATTCTCATTGCGCGCTACGCTCGCAAGTTTGAGCGCGCCTAGGGCTTTATGTTTCTCACACATTTGTGCACAGACCTTTTGAAATTAAAGGTCAAAGCGTGAACAACTGTAATTTCATGATTGTGAATTCGCTTTTGCTGAAGCTCCTTCGGCTTTAACGAACACATTCTTATCACGTATCTCGTGCTTCGCACTCGATTTTGTCCAAAATGTGAACTTTTCTATATTATGTTCAACACTATTATATCTAATGTACATTATATTTATTTCTGTACCTCGATCTGGTACTATGAAGAGGGTTCTCAAAGCACCTACGGCCTTGACGATTACATTCTCATTCTCATTCTCGTTTTAGGACCCTTAAAAAGTTGACCAAAGGCTGACTCGATTGGACAAATCCTTCAAAAGTTAGCGTCGCTACAACATTCAGGTAACCATACAGACAGACATACATACATACAGACAAACAGACATACAGACAGACAGAAACCTAAAAAATTGTATGATTTTTGGACTCTGTGAGTGCCGGAACGTAAAGATCTGTTAAATACCAGAGATCGAAAATTTGGACGATTACATTACACTCTCATGAATGAGAATGTAATGTATGTTTCACGTTTGAGCCACAAAATCAATTTAAACTACTTTTTATTCATTCACACGCTTTTTCGTCTCATATAAACTCCATTTCCTCGGAAGTAAATACATTTCTTCCATTAAACTTTTCTTTTCTGTATTTAGCATACCCATATCTCGGGAGCATACATATATATATATATATATATATATTTTTTTTTTTAATTCAAAGTTAAATTTTTTATTGCGATTTGAAGCCAAATTTCAGATGCTATAAAATTCTAACCTCAAAACTGAAACCTAATTTTCTCAAAACTGAATTACCTTTCTTTCATCAAACTTGTTTCCCTTTATTCAACAACTCAACATCTCCGGAACATGTTTTTAGTTTTTTTTTTTTTAAATTGATGATTTGATTTTTTATCACTGTCCAAAGACTACTCGGACCGTGTGAAAAAAAATGTCAACCCCATTTTGTTAACCTTGTGCTATATTACCTCAAATTGGTAAGCTATATGTTATCAAACTTTTTTGCTATCGATTCAGGAATGCGTCAGCTTGGAAGCGTATTTTTGTTTTTCGTGTTAATTGCGAATTCGATTTTACAGATTGTTTTTTTCCTCTCCTGTAAAATTGCCATTTTTTCCCTTACCTCCTGATGATCTGCCACCCTTTATTTGTTCTTCAAATACCCTAGCAACATGATAAAACATAATATATCATAAATGACAGCTCATCAAAAAAATTTTTAAAGTTCGCGATTCAAGTGATTTCTTGAGTCAACTATATTTTGAATATTGTTCGTGAGGATATAGAATATGCAACGGATATACAATGGACTACCTATATGACTCTTATGTCATATATATTGGTAAGTGATACCGAATCTTATGATGTTAAACAATTTATGTTACAATTAACATTTGACTTATTTGCATTTTACTTATTTTAGAATTTACAAACAATATTATTTGACATTATGAAAATCATGATTCTGGATCTCTACTTTCTTATATTTCAGATAACTGATTATCTCTCATCAGCAATCATACGGCTATATCTACTATAGCCATACTTTTCCTATACTTCAGACATAATCTACATACTTGAGCTTTACTTAAAAGATATACTTCAGCCATACTTTGACTGAACATCAGCTATACTTTATCTATACTGCAGCTATATTTCTCAGATATACTTCAAAAATACTTCCCCTATACTTTAACTATACATTACTCTAGCTATATTTGAGCTATACATCCACTATACTTCATTCAAACATACATGAAGTATGGGATCGTCTCAAATGCCATACTTTTACTATACTATCTGAGAGATCACTCCCATACGATGTCACAGATGTTTTCCTAGATCAATCCCATACCAAAATTTTTAACCCGGGATGTGCGTTTTATGATGTTTTGGTTTAGTTCGAGAGGTTCGTTGAAAATTATCTCACTTGTCCTGGCAAACGAAAAGCTATAAAAATAAAAAGGGCATTTTCTCTCTTTCTCTCTCTCTAAAAAAAGTGGGATGGAACGATTTCTAAAATCTGGTATGCCTTGAGAGTTTTCGAGTTAAAAAGGACGGTTAGTTTGCCTCGGTACTTTGAATATTTCACCACGAAATTTTTGTTGGTGATATTTTCATTTAAAATAAGTGTTCTTTTTTTATATAAATTAAAACGAAATTTCCACAAAGTTTCGTGTATTGTGTTCTTTCAACAGTATTTCAGTTAGTGTCAGGATGTTAATATGTGAATAAGATTTGAATCATAATACTTACATACATCATACACAATAAGTTAATTGACTACCATTTTTCTTCTTTTTTCAATTTTGAATAATTCCCTGAATTTTTAATACTTTTTAAATCCTATTATGAATAATAATTCTTATATTTTGTTCAATTTTTCACTAATGAATGCAAAATTAGATTAAGTATTCTTTTTAAAAAGGGATATGTGCTGTGTGCATATTTGTATGTGAGTGTACACGTATAGATAATATTTTTATTTTCAGGTATTATGTTTTAATTTTTTCAATTAGCATAAGAATATATTTATCATACCTTGTAGTTTCACACAAATAATCCCTGATGAGGGGGGGGTCTAAATTGACCCCGAAATATGTTGGTTCCTCGGTAGTTTAAGAAAGACGGATAAAGGAAAAAGTGAGAGGCTGCACGGAAAAAATTTATCCGTAAAAATGTCATGAACTAGTAGCTAGGTCTCGAATATGAGAAAAATTTATCGGATATTGATGTAATTTCGTAAATACATAATCTGGGAACTTTGACAAAGAATTGACGAACTCGATGTGAACATTCTAAAATGGTTCATCACTTTTTTTCACGTGAATGATTACAAAAATATTACGAGTGATTAATAAAAGATTCTCAGAGCACTTACGAATTTGCCCGACAAATCTGGGAACTAGGAAGTTTATGTTTAGAAACTTGGTGAGTCAGCAGTCTTTGAGGGTTCGAATCTTCTGAGTTGCGAATTTAAAAATTAAATATAAATTAATTCGCACAAATAAAATTTTTTCTTTTTATATTTCAGCCTGAAAGTTCCAGGAACTGTCCGTAGGAAATTCGAAGTGTCCGTAAAAATCTTTGAAATTTATTCATACATTTCTCATAGAAATAAGGATGTAATATTTCATTTTTTGATCTCGTATCTGAGACCTAGCTATAGTTCGTGACTTTCCCACGGATACATTTTTTCAGTGTGATTTTGGTTGACTTTTTCTCCTTTCTCCCTCTTTTCTCTTCTGGTTATTTTTGTCTCTAATGAGCCGAAAAGTGTGGTAGTTTAGAAGTCTGCTTCTTAATTTTGAATCTCTTTCATGCTCATTTTGCAAAATATTATTCATGATAAAATAGATTTGCCGCGCTATGCCGACGCCGCTGCCGATTTTTCATTCCCGCCGGGACGCCGCCGATCTTCATCGCGCCGTTCTCAATTTTTGGCGGAGTGAGTATTAGTCCGAGATCCCACAGGGTTTTTTGGCAGGTGTTAAGCCAGCATGATGAAAGTTACTGGAGATGAAACCTTAGACATAGAGATGGGGAATGACCGTCAGATGACCGATTTCCGGTAATCTGACTGTCACCTGACCGGAAAGTGGAAAAAGTGGAAATCATGTTATTATGCGAAAAATTTAATTAATATTATAGATATAAACGATACAAAACCTTTTTACTAGTGAAACGAATTTTTTCCCAAAGAAAAGTGAAGAAAAAGGAATCAGTACGTGAAAAGTGATCGTATCTCGTTGCTGTCAACGGACATAACCTATTAAACATGAATAGATTTCAAATCTTGAAAACTAAGAAGTACACTTTTTTTAGAAAGAAGCCAAAATGATGATTTTGTGTGAGTTTTATCATCCCATAAATGGTATAAAATTTAGTTTGTAGTATTTTCTTGTGGTAGGTGAACCTAACCTGTATGCATAAGTGTTAAAATGGAATGTTAATAAACTACAAGAGTATTTGGTTTTCATTTAAATAATTCCAAATTCTATACATTTGGTTTAAGAATTTGCACGCTTAACATCATGCCGTTTCAAATATAAGTTTTTCAAAATTATACAGTATTAAATTTAAACCCATTGTTTCTAAACAATTGTATAATAGAGAAGGTTATAATTGGAATAATTTCATCTTAACAAGATTGAAAACTATTCGCGGTTAATTTAAATCGTTCAAAATTGTACAAATTATGCTTTAAAATTTAAATGTTCAATCTTTTGTCATTTCAAATTCATATTGTTCATAATTTTACAATTTTAAATTTACTTACATAAATAATCGTAAAGTAGGAAAAGGTTAACATTAGAATAATTTCATGATAACAAAATTGAAAATTATTTTTATTTCATTTGAGGAATTCAAAAATACTTGCTCGACTATAATTTCATAACACTTAGAATAGCAGTTTAGGATTCTTTAGAATTGTTTTTCCAAAACAATTTTTTCAAACAAAATTTGAATCTATATTTTGTTTTTAGATTCTCTTAAGACATACATTGAGGCGCTTCCTTACGCCTGATTTTTATCCCATGTATTACAACTTACATGTTTCCTCCTACAAGCATTAATTGTTAGATGTAATATTTTAACCACATAATCTCAATAGCATAATCTACAACCAGAAAATCTCCTTTTTTGAAAAATGGTCTTGTTTTTTTTAACTAATCGAAAACGTGCTTCATTTATGATCCTGGAAATGAACAATCTGCCACCGGGAAAGTACCCACGGTGAACCGAAAACAGGCGCTCTGAATTGGAAGAGCACAGCACGATATTATAGCTTGAAATTTTTCGACGATACTTGAACCCAGGGGGTCAGTCGTAACTCATCCGACCTTCCTATTGTTAGAGCGTTAAACGATTCGAGCCGCTTGAACGAAATTGATAATTATTAAAATATTCAAAAATTGAATTTTAATATGCTGCATTAGGTTTGTTACATAATTTCGAAACGATTAGAAAAAAGATAGTGTCAATAAGTTATTTGATGTTGTTATTCTTGCTTGAGCGACCTTCAAGGTTTCATTGTTAGTAAAATGGTTTTCGCCCAGTGCTCTTTCTCCTTGAGGGTCTCTCTCTGTTCTTTGAGTTTCAGGCTTTTTCCATTTGGTGGGAGTGGGGAGTCGGGTGGTGGTGTGAAGCTCCCCTGTTGAGACTTGTACCCCTTCTTTCTGGCTTTTCAGTATTCAACTAGGTGTAGGCCAGTGTGGCCTGTGATCGGGTGGTTCAACGGTTCAAGGTCCGACTTGCTTGTGGACGGTTCGGGCGGTTAAGTCCTTAAATTAAAGTTAACGTCACCTTCTGTGCATTGAGTGCTTGTTTAGTGATTTCCCGACTCGATCAACTTCTGGTGTTGTGGGGAGTGACGATTCGGATGACGTATCACCTCCGGTTGCGTCGGGATCGATCGTTCGGTGAACGATCGTGGTCGTAGCTTCCGGAGGCTACATCTGTTCCAATTTTCTACAAAAACCCAAAACCTTTCTTTGGGTTCAAAAGGAGTGCCTGCTGGGATCCGGCTTCCAGTGAAACTTTCCTTAAGGACTCTTAGTTTTTGGATTGAGTTCGACAACAGGTATTTGGAGGTGTTTTCATAATCATGGTGATACATGTTCTGGGGTCTTGTTCGTCGACTGTGACGCGATTCAATGTGATCCTTTCGCTACCCCACGCCAGTCCGCCATTAAATGACTAACATTTTTTGGTCCTTCGAGCCGGATGTTGGGTTAGCGAGGGGAGCATGAACGTAAAGCATAAACACTCACAATTCTAAAACTTAAACTCTGTTTCCGACTCTCACTGTCGAACACTTGACTTACATGGAACATTGCATGCTAATTGATCATTGTGCCTTATGCCGCTTGCCTGAATTTGACATGACATTGATACTGACACTTATGAATATCGTATTTTCCCACATGCAATGTTTCTGCTATTTCCCATTTACATGTGTACTTGTGATCTTATATATGAATTTATTAATATGCGATCTGATCTATGAAATTCAATGATTTACATGTGTTTTTCCTTTTTGACACGTCAAGTTGATATATGTATATTATTGTGCTTCACAAAAGACTTGCTTTCGTTTGTCGGTGGCCACATCGCGACAGTTGTCGAAGGAGCTATGACCTGATGTGTCTAATCTAATCCCTAAAATTGTTTGCCCTTGAACTGTATGCTGTTTCATAGAAAAGATTTGCATTCGAATGTTTCGCTGTTTATTTGGGAGCAATTTTTCGACTTCTTTCTATTTTCTGAACCAATGGTTTCATTTGTTCCTTTTCTTATGTTATTCCTTTCGACTGACGCGCCTATAGAATATGCAAATCTTCGTGATCTCAAAACAATGTGTTATCGATCAGTACGCAGGTTCTGTTTAGGGTTTGAGTAATGTCATTGCGAACTCCTGCAGACAGGCTCTCAGGCAGGACAAATGTACTTACTGACTATGTGATTGTTTACAACATTGCAAACGCCTCGAGAAAGGCTCAGGCAGGACCAACTTACTTACTGACTGTGTGATGGTTTGCAACATTGCAAACGCCTCGAGAAAGGCTCAGATAGGACAAACGTACATAATGACTATGTGATTGTTTACAACATTGCAAACGCCTCGAGAAAGGCTCAGGCAGGACAAACTTACTTAATGACTGTGACGATGTAGAAGCATGCGTCCGGCTTGACACAGCCGGATGCCATGTGAGAGCGCCGACCAAGGCCATGACTGTGACGATGTAGAAGAATGCATCCGACTTGACACAGCCGAATGCCACGTGAGAGCGCCGAACAAGGCCATGACTGTGACGATGTAGAAGAATGCATCCGACTTGACACAGCCGGATACCATGTGAGAGCGCCAACCAAGGCCATGACTGTGACGATGAAGAAGCATGCATCCGACTTGACACAGCCGGATGCCATGTGAGAGCGCCGACCAAGGCCATGACTGTGACGATGTAGAAGCTTGCGTCCGGCTTGACACAGCCGAATGCCATGTGAGAGCGCCGACCAAGGCCATGACTGTGACGATGTAGAAGAATGCATACGACTTGACACAGCCGAATGCCATGTGAGAGCGCCGACCAAGGCCATGACTGTGACGATGTAGAAGAATGCATCCGACTTGACACAGCCGGATGCCATGTGAGAGCGCCAGCCAAGGTCATGACTGTGACGATGTAGAAGCATGCATCCGACTTGACACAGCCGGATGCCATGTGAAAGCGCCAACCAAGGCCATGATTGTGACGATGAAGAAGCATGCATCCGACTTGACACAGCCGGATGCCATGTGAGAGCGCCGACCAAGGCCATGACTGTGCCGATGTAGAAGCATGCATCAGACTTGACACAGCCGGATGCCATGTGAGAACGCCGACCAAGGCCATAAATGTGACGATGAAGAAGCATGCGTCTGGCTTAACACAGCCGGATGCCATGTGAGAGCGCCAACCAAGGCCAGGACTGTGACTTTGACTGGCATGCATCTGGCCGGACGCGGCCAAATGCTATGTGTAGCATGTACCTGACTGGACGCTTTCAGGTGCTATGTGAGTGCGCCGTATAGGGCATGACTATGACATTAAGCAGTTGCGACTGAACCGACATTCGTCCGAGCGGCAATTCATACTGATCGACATCAACTTCTTACGGAGTTTCTTGCAAATTTCGTTTTATGAAACTTATCTGTAGCGTAACCTTTCACCCCTTAAATTTGCTGAAACTCTAGGCTGTTTTCCCGAATCTTAGCAATAGCGGTATCCAAGATCTGAAGGTTGCACATTCCATGTTCTTCTGTTTCTTGACTTTTTAATATATTTCGACTTCCTCGTTCATATCACAAAATGGGAACTTTAGGATTATGTCTTGTAATCAAACTTGTTATAGATCAGCAACCTACTGGATAATTGTCGATGTGAGAGCTATGGAACTTCTGAAGAGTCAATTATCCCTGATAACTTCGATTACCAATATCAAAAGAAATGTGTTTTTTTGGCTGAGCGACAAAGAATCATTCCTGGATTGCTCCGCAGCCAGATTCAGTTCTTGAGCTTATTTCTAGATACGCAGATCCCATCATTCGTGCTTGTAAGAAAAGATGCCATTGCCAGGGATCTATATTTCACTGAGTATCAGTTCGACTCTACCCAAGCTGTTTACGTCTTCGACAATCCTGTATTCACACCTCAGGAGAATCTCTGCAAGGAGCTCAACAGATACTCATTTCCGTATGTCCACGATTGTAGAAGGACACCTTGCTGACGAGGATTATGCGCCCTTTCATGTCAGACTATGACAGGTTGGGGCACATGCGTATTATTCCTGCCACAGAAACACATCATGCAGTTTGGCGAGATACAGATGGTAGTCCTTTACTTCGCATTGTCTTCAATACACCGTGAGGGACTTCCTCAGGATCTCTTCTTGAATAATTAGTTTTTCCGCAGGTCCGAAACCGCAAAATGACCTTGATGCCGTCTTGATGCGATGGGGATTTCCTTAACTTGTTTTCTTCGCTAATGTTCAACTGATGTATTGCCAGATTAGAGTTGATGAAGGAGATGTCGACCTTCAACGTGCCGTTTGGAGGGAACTAGTAGCGGACAAAGATGGTCACTGCCAGCTTCGGACACTAACCTACGTAATGTCAGGCGCTCTATATCTGGTAATTTGGTTTAGAAAACTATTTATGTTGATGATATATTATCAGGCGTGAGTGATGAAGTTTCTGCCATTAAACTTGGAGATCAACTGATTCAGCTGTTGGAATATGGAGACATGCATCAGGAGAAGTAGGCCTTCAACTCCTCTCCTCTATTGGATATAATCCCTGCGTGCGACATACTACATAAAAGGGTGGCCACAGTTCGAGACCGACGGCCCAGTTTACGCTTTGGGAGCCGCCTGGAATCCTGTATCTGACGAATTATGATTGGGAACACCAGTAATCGAGAGTGAACGCCCGATCACCAAGAGGAAGGCTCTGGCTGCTATTCCCTGGCTCCTTGATCCAGTTGACTGGCTGAGTCTCATCACTGTTGTCGCGAAGCTCCTGATGCAGGATCTCGGGAAGGTTCAATTTGGTTCAGATACTCCACTTACTAATCATTTACTCCACAGGTGCAAGACATTCCAGAAAAATTAACTGTGCCGAAACGTGATGCTTAACTTGGAGACGTCGTGTTGATTATCATCCCTTCTCTACTCCGACGTGAGATATGGCCGTTAAGGACGAGACCTTCAGTCACTAGATCGTCAAATGATGCTGGTTGCCAGTCGTGCGCTGATTTCTTGCGGCTTATTGCGTTCCATGGCGGGCGGACCTGAATTTTTACTTATACCTGGACATTTATTGTGTGCGTCATGGCGGGCGGCACTCAACTCTTGACCTTTATGATAGGAATTTGTTTCGTTCAGCGAACGAGGCGGGCGGGATGTTAATAATTTATTTGATGTTGTTATTCTTGCTTGAGCGACCTTCAAGGTTTCATTGTTAGTAAAATGGTTTTCGCCCAGTGCTCTTTCTCCTTGAGGGTCTCTCTCTGTTCTTTGAGTTTCAGGCTTTTTTCCTTTGGTGGGAGTGGGGAGTCGGGTGGTTGTGTGAAGGTCCCCTGTTGAGACTTGTACCCCTTCTTTCTGGCTTTCCAGTATTCACCTAGGTGTAGGCCAGTGT